>BMAU01020923.1:0-274952 GCA_019973935.1 Trichonephila clavipes
CCCCCCTTTTCAATAACAATTTTTATCGCGCCCCCTCTTATACATAATAATTTACTGAATGCAATAATAATGCACTTTTACGATAAAGCAACAATATTTATTATAAACCGTACAAATTCATGACATAAGTATTAAATTTTGTATATGTTACTTTTAAGCAAAAAGTTAAGTAATAGGATAATTACTAAGTTATTTTTCCTTTCTCTGATTTTTAAATTGGAACATATTACAAAATGCGGTGGTTGCTTAGAAGACAAAATATAGAAAATGAACTCAGAGGGTCAATTTCTTATCTTAAAACTCTTTTCAAAAACTTTGCTCTGTGAGACAAGCCCATGGAAGTAGCTAATAATTATTAAACTTGTTCTTAATTTAGTATTAATTAATTAGTCGTAAAATACTCTGTGCACCACTCATACATTAAAAGCAGTGTTTCTCAAACTTTCAATACTGGCGAACCAATTTTCAATCATAATTTTTGTCTCGCCCCCCTGTACAACAATAATGTATTTACTGCAATAAAAATGCACTTTGAGAGAGAGACGCTAAAGTTACAATACGATCTTAATTATAAACCGTACAAATTAATACGATAAGTATATAAAATTTTGTGTATATTTTAAGTAATATATGTATATTTTAAGAAAATTACTTAAAATATATATTACTTAGAATTATGTTATTTTTCTTTCTCTAATTTTTAAATTGGAACAGATCGCAAAATGATGTATTTAATTAAAGATTTATTTCCTTCAGCATTCATTTCTCAAAGCACAAATGTCATTAGAAAATAGTCTAGTCAATGTCGCTCTCTATCATATCCATCACATCTGGCATTATAGGTACGTTTGCGTGAGTCTGGGCAACCTATCGGACGTCTGCGCAAAACATGTAAAAATGCTTTTCCTCGTACAATCCAGTCAGTTTTGGTTGACTCGATACTCCTATAGCTACCGAATCTAGCTTGAATGTACATTTTTTAATTTCCACGTTAATTGTAATTCACGGTAATTAAGTATTTACGGCAGTAGATTAAAAACAATATCATACATACATTTTTAAGTCGTAAGCAAACATTCGACCATAATAAAGAATCAACAAGTACACAGACGAACGAGCATGGTTCCGAAAAATTAAATCAAGGCGATCTCTTAAAAAATACTTAAATTTTGGATTTACCACTACTGAAGTAAATGATGGAAAAAAAAAAGCCCCAGCTCCATATGTGTTAAAACTTACAAATCTGTAGAACAAACATGTGAAAGTTGTTTTTAAAACATGTAAAATCATTTAGCTATGTTGGCAAAGAATTTTAAAAATATTTTCTGGATGAGGACAGCTTGGTAGCAAGTTACGAGTGGATTAGTGATCTATTTCAAGATACTCCAGAACGGCTCTCAACTTCCGAAGAAGAAATCTTCATAGATTTCACATCCAGTGAAAATTAATAGGCAATTTTGTAATAAATCGCTCTTTGAATTTGGGGTAGAGGTGGATGAGGAATTTTCTGTACTGAAAACAAAAGCACTTCGTATACTATTACCATTTTCAACATCCTACCTTTTTCAAACCGGATTTTCTGCAGTGGATGCCTTGAAGACAAAATATAGATCTCAGCTAAATATAGATAAATAACTCTTTAAGTGTCAATTTCTGATTTTAAAACCTTCCTTTGAAAAACTTTCCTCTACAAGACAAGCCCGTGGAAGTCCCTAATAATTATTAAACTTTTTCTTAATTTAGTAATAAGATTGATTGAATATTAACGTCGCACTGTTCAGCTGCACGAGGGCTTTTGATGACGGACCACGTAATTTTGAACCATGGTCAAGTGACGTGGATGACACCTGAGCTGGCACCCCTCTCTCCTAACTACCACACCACACCAACGGGAAAACGTTTCAACTCTCAACAGATTTAACGTGCATCGCTGCCCTAGACGGCGGGTCTTTAGTGGTACTGGGCTCGAACTCGTGACAAGGCAAGCCACGATCCGATACCTATACCACTCGGCTACCGCGGTCAAATTCAGTAATAAGAAATTATTTATAAAATACCTTCTTCAGTACTGATACATCAAACGTATACTGGCTGAAACACCGACTCTTCGCACGAGTTCATTTTTTAAAAAAATAAAACGTTATTCTTGATATAATAGCTGAACTGTAAGGGGAGTAAAACTGTGTGCTCGACATTGTATACAAAAATGTAAAATGATTTTTTTAGATAAATGCTAAAATTGTAAATAACTGTTTAAAAGAACTGTAATTTTAAACCTCACACAATTAGCATTTAGAATTAATGTTAAATTATGAAAAAGAATATAAAATTCCTATGAAGAATGATTGTGATTCTTTTTAACATTTAAAGCAAGAATACTTCAAAATGTTTTAACCCGGGAGCAGGCGCGTACTCGATACTAACATTAATGGTAGTGCGAGGGGACTCAGTCACCCCAATCATTTGCTTAGAATTATTTTTACTGTACACGATACAAATCGAAATTCTAGTGAATATTTTAATTTATAGAAAGTATACTTACCTTCTTTCAAGGACTATTCAATTCTTTGATGATTTGAGAAAAAATCCAATAAAACTGAACTAAAATGATTCAAAAGTACAAGACCATAATAAAGGACGCAAATCAGACACTTTTCAGTTATCCTACAGAAATGTTAAACCAATCAATCCTTTTCCAAATATCGCAAAACTCAATTATTTACAATTTCCCTAAGCGAAAAGCAAACGCATAAAAGATGGGAGGGAACTAATATTGATAATAACCATACCATAAGATTGAAGGTCAATCAAATGGTTAGCAAACGTACTATGCAGCCTGGCTGAAAAGTGAATCATGACTTCCTTTTCTTTTTCTACAACTAATGTACAGTATTTCAATAATAATTACAGCGGATAATTGTTTATCTTCTTAGAATTTTTCTCAGGGTCTGGGTTTCGTTTTTTCTTTTAACGAGTAATATTTTATGTTAAAACGGAATAAAAAAAATCTCTCATTGAGGAAATACAGCAAATAAAACAAAATGTTTTTTTTCTTTAATTTGGTTTTGGGATCAAAGATAGCTATTTGATGACGGAAAAAAGCCAGGTAATAAACATAAATTATGTCAGTGTTGTTGTGTGTGTGTTTTTTATTATGGAAGAAAGCATTTTGTTTTACTTCTCTTTCCGGTTATTTTTTTAAAAAAAAAATCTTTAAATTTTCGATACGCTCGCGCCCCCCAAGGGGGGCGCGCCCCACACTTTGAGAAACACTGTAATACAGAATTATTAATTTTTACTTTGCTTTGATAATAAAGTCAATAAATCCATCTTAAAAAATGAAGTTTAACTCATAGTTTTTACTTATTCATTTACATCATGGGAACAAAACCTTTTTATCTGTTTGGCCTCATACATATATCAGCTATTTCCCTCGGGCCGCATACATATGCTAGATTTTTCACGCGGTGCCGCAGCATGAGGATAAATGAGGAAGACGAGTGTGGGGAAGAAATGCTTTAAGACCAGATAACATTGGAAATTTAAAATGTGGAAAATATTGATCTAAATATTATAATTCCTGTTTTGCTTTTTTAATTATTAATTTTTATATCTTTTATTTTTGTCGCTAACACTAAATTAGAAGCATTTAAGAAACACTCCTTCACAATTTCTGCATCAGTAAACGTTTTCATACGATTGCCAATAATACACTCTGTCGCAAAAAAATATATGCACCCAGAAGAAATTGAGCTACATTCACGAAATTTGGTATGCATGTAGTGTATATGAAAATAAACAAATGATTAAAAATTCAGAACAAAATATCATTTTATTAAGCGGTTACAGCTTGCAAAAGGTTAAAAATCAGTAAGTAGTAAAGCCACCTCTGGCAGCTATACAAGCCGAAATTCGGCGTGGCATCGATTCAATTAGATCACTTATGACCCCCTGTGGAAGATCCTGCCATAGTCTTTGCATCTGCGCAGTTAATTCTCCTGTATCTCGGGACGGCTGCAGTTGCCTTCCCAGCGCGTCGCAGACATGCTCTATTGGCGAAAGATCTGGTGACCTGGCAGGCCATGGTAGGACGTCATATCCTTGAAGACATTGTTGGGAGAGTCGCGCAGTATGTGGACGAGCATTATCTTGTTGATAAATAGCACCTGGGCGACTTGATAGCATGGGTAGCACAATCGGCGTAAAAATATCGTCCACGTATCTGCGAGCTGTCAAAGTGCCTTGAAGGACCACTAAAGATGATCGTGTGTCCCAAGAAATTGCTCCCCACACTGTCACACCTTGTGAAATTGCTGTATGCCGCTCGACAATAAATGCCGGATCGGACCGCTGGCCGCTGCGCCTCCAGACACGTGTGCGGTGGTCATCAGCACTGAGACTGAATCGGGATTCATCACTGAAGATGACACGTCTCCAGTCTGTCACACTCCAAGTTGCCCGAGGTCGGCAAAAATCCAGTCGACACTGCCTATGATGTGGGGTCAGTGGTAAGCGTCTTAGCGGACGTCGGCTCCTCAAGCCAACTTCGGTCAGTCGTCTCCCTTATGGTTTCTCTTGATGGCACTGGATGTCTGGAAGGAGGTAAGTGGCGTTGAATCGATGCTAGCGACATTGTTGGTGCCGAAGTGGCCACTCTTCTGATTGCACGATCCTCGCGATCATTTGTGTTCCTGGGACGTCCTGACCCTCCGCGACGGTACACTCTAACTTCTGTGATCCACTGTTGCCAACACCGAGCAACTACCATATCGCTCCGACCGAGGTGGCGGGGCCGATACGTCTATTCGACCAACCTGCTTCTCTGAGGCTTATTATACGGCCCCTATCAAAGTCCGTCAGCTGCTCGTACTGCCGCCGGTTACGTCTTAGAGGCATCCTAAGTCTCAATATCGTCTATCAAAGTCATCAGATTCGTTTGGATAGCCGTACGGCGCTCGTACTCATGCTTTTAAACTCTCCCAGTTGCGCAACTAATATGCGCATAGCACACTTAGCCTTGTCTCATTGGCTTCGAAATTTTAATCATTTGCATATCTCTTACCAGACTACATTCTTGCCGAGTTTCGTGATTGTAGCTTGATTTCTTCTGGGTGCATATATTTTTTTGCGACAGAGTGTATAACGAATTTCATAGGATATATATATATATATATATATATATATATATATATATATATATATATATTTGTCACCCCCTGTGATATTACCACTGGCAAAACACATTATTGTTTTTTTGGTGCAAAGATTATTCAAGAAATCCTTTTTATCACCTCTTGAAAGAGATATTCGAGGAAAAGTGTCATTGAAGGATTCCTGTTTATTGGTATTTTTTAAATACATCACTTTCGTGACAAATCAAAAAAGTACTGATCCATGTTTGTTATTCACTACAAAATAGTCAACCTCCTAATCGCTTTAAAACGATTTATTTTTTAAAAATATTTATCAATTGTGTGTGTGTGTGCAAGATATAAAAGATAATTAAAAATTAGTTCCACCCATAAAGTTGTGGCTATTTCACTGTTGTCGGCTATCACTAACCGTAACCGTTCCAAATAGAAAAAAAATATCAATTCGTACCCGTATGCCACCGACAGGAAAAAGCAAAATTGATATATTTGATTTCATGACAAAGAATTTCCCACCAAATTTTTAATACAATGTTCTTAAATAAGTAAATTTCTCAGAGCAGTGGGCCATGACCGGGCCACTTATAAAGGCTCAGTGGGCCGCAGATTGAGTATCGCTAATTTACCACATTTTTTTTTTGGCAAAAGATCAAGCAGAAAATTGTAAGAAAAGATATTTCTACAATAGATTATTTTTATATCATTTATGATTGACTCAGCCTTTAAATATTCTTCATTAAAATTAGCAAAAAAAAATGTTGGAAGAGAACCTTTTTCCTGATATACGTATTCTTTGCTCAGATTAAAAATTTTTTCTCTATGAATTTCTTCCTCTATGTCAATAAATTTCTGTTTAGTATTTTTTGTGAATTGTCTTAATTTGTATCTTTTAAAACATACAGTTATCTTTCATTTTAAGACATATCTTCTTTTCTATCATACACATTTTTGAAAATAGAGAGAGAGAGAGAGAACTATTAGATTAACTATAAAAAATATTCAAGTGTATAATTTCATTAAAAAAATTCTACCAAAAGCTTTAGATTTAAAGCATATATACAAACACTCACAAGTGAATGAGCACTTCAAAAGTTATAAACAAAACTTTTTAGGTGTAAGCAAATTCAAGTGAAAATGTTCAGAATTTTCCATGTATTCCATACATTTAATTCTTAATTTTTAAAAAAACTATGGTTTGCTTTTAAGATAATGGTTCGTTTTTTTAAATATGAAAGTGAATAGTCGCAGAATATTGTCCTCTTATGGCATGAGTGCAACACGATATCTCGCGAGGTTCATTCTTAAGAATCTAGCTTGGGGAAATATTCTGTAAAGTTTTACTGAAAGTTCAACAGCGAACTCCTTATAGTGGAAATGAAATATGCAGATTAGCTCCAAAGTATAAATTGTTAGGCTTGAGTTACAGTTAGCTAATAATCAGTTAGTAATTTCTTGCCTAGGCCAAGGCACTTATTTGGTTTAGAATGGACTTCTTGGGTAGTTCTTGGATCAATTTAATGAACTTCAGATTCGAGTAGTCTATTCAACATAGTGAAGGTTTTATCATTTTGTGGCAGTGATCGTGTGTGTGTTTCAGAGCGTGCGTCAATCTTACAGGTAAGTACCTTTTTGTTATTTAAATCTAATGGCTTATCTCTTTGTCATCCACCTTGAGTAAAGTTAATTCAAAAAGAGCAGTTAAATTGAATATTTGTGTTTATGTTATGTACTAGTGTTTTGTTGCATGTTGATTAATCATAAGGTTGGGTTCAGAATCCGCGGAGTTAAGCAATCAGACTGGGTTATTCATTGCTGGAGTTTTGTTAAAATTTGGTTGTAAATTTAAATTTAGTTGATAAATTAACAGTAATCCATTAAAAATGGAGTTGTATTTATATTTATATAAATAAAGTTTTTAATACATTTAGAGATTATATAATAAAACTTAATTATATATAGAGACAAAAAATATCAATTATTTAATCCCTAGTATAAAATTGCTTTGGTACTGATTTGGAGCAGAAATCTTTGAATTTTTATTACATAGGAATATATATACGATACATACGATAACATATGTCAAATTTTTAAACAGTCAAACAAATTACTACTTGTGTATGCACGATGGGTGATTGTGCATTTATTTAATCATAATACCTGCTATAATATCCTCACCAGCTAGTTCCCGAGTCAAGCTGTTCATATGTAAACATGACTTGAATAATTGATGATCCCACCAGAGGTGAGATTTCGGACCATTATGTCACCTCAGAAGCAAAACAGACGATATTATATATGTATCCAAACAATCCGAAGAAGCTCGAATAATTTCTCACTAAGAGGAATATTATATTAGTAATGTATTTGCCCAAAAGGTGTAATTTTTTTTGGAGTTTATGGAACCAGGGATGTTTATTGACAGTAATTATGACGACTGTGAAAATCCCTTCAGAGCAAAAGAAGCAGAATTTTTTACTGAAATTTTCCTCATTCTGTAATTGTCATTCACACAATGCTGTAATCCAATAGATTCTCGAACACCTTAAATGATAACTTGACATGGATCACTCGGCATAAAGCACCGACTTAGAATCGAGTGATTTTCCTTTCTCCACTGAATCGAAGAAATTGATAGGGGACCTAAAATTTTATATCAATGATGAGCTTTAAAGTGACTTTCAGATCCATCTCCCAGTATTGACTGTGCCATTCTTCAAAGAGAGCATGTGAAAACTTATCCACTGATGTGACAAATGCAAGAAGCGTTATTTTAATTAAGTCAAAAAATAAGTATTTGTACACAATTTATGATAAAAAAAAACTTATTTTTTTTACTATTGTTTTTTTAATGGTTCGTCGAAAGTAGAAACTAACAATATCCTGGTATTATCTAAAATATATGGAAACAATGATAATGTTAATCAAATATTCCATTTTAATTAGTTTAAGTATTATGCCAACTACTAGACGATTTGTTTATCATTATCAGTTAAATTGTAATTACCGGATAAAGTTATGTTTAATTACAGAAAAATATAGTTTGTTTATCACATCCCGGACATCAAATGTTGTAACTTTTGAAAGAAAAACATTTCTATTTCTTACGTTGTAAAATAAAATCTTGTTTTTTACATAACAATAATAGTACATTTTATGATGTGAAGCACAATGCTAATGAAATGCATATTTTCCTATGTATGCCTATAAAATACTCCTAACACATTCAAAATTTGTTGGGTTTGCAATGTCATTGAAGTTCCCAATAAAAAACCCTTTTCTCAGCATTTTATATGAGGTGACAAATGTAAATATCTTGAATTTGAAAGAATGTTTGAAGTAATTCTCTCTAGATACAAAGTTCAAGAAGAAGTTTTCATCTAAAAAGAGAAAATGGACGAATATATGAACAGCTGACACCAGAGGAAGAAAAAAAAACACTTGAATCTTTCTGGGAAAGAAATTGCTGTGTAGATTATCTTGTATAGTTATCGAATGTCTTATCTTGTTCGAAATACAATACATATTTTCTACCTATTTCTGTAGTTATTGAGAAAAATTACTGTGTATCGAAAATTCATATTTAAATTAAATCATTTGACAAATTTGCTTGTGAAAACAGTTTTTTCAATCACTTTAATTTTAATATATGTTAAATAAACTTTAAATCGGACAATATTTGTTTTCAAGAAAATATTAAATTACCGCATTGCATTATTTTACACACATTAGAAATTTTTTATCTATAATATACTTTGCAAGTGTTTTGATTGAATTGGCGTAAACATTCCTCGCATTTATATAAAAAAATTATAAATAATTTTATTTTAAATAATAACTTTTATAAGTAATTATGTTTATAACTGCTGCTGGGCTATAAATGTTTGTAACAGATTTTTGAATTGGTATTTGTAATTTGATGAACGGTAAATGTACAAAGGGAATGGACGTTTTTTCTGCTTTTTTCTTTTTAAAATATTAAACTCAGATCAAATTTTAAATCGGAGCTTGAATTTGAATCTAATATAATATACTTCTTCACAGATATTTTTAAACAAATATAATACATTAGAAACATTCGATTTTTTAAAAAAATCTAATTAAAAGAATCCGATGAGAAACAGGTTTCTGTAAGGAAAACCAAAATTAAAACTATTGAAATAGATATATTAAACCTCGATTTAAGGAATTCTTAAAATTGACCAGCAAATCAAAATTTAAATTTTAGAAAAATGAGATGAATGTATTGTGAGGAAATATCCTTTATAAATATTGTTACATTTAATTATATTATTCTGAAGTATTAGGACTTTGCAACATTATTTAGAGATGAAACTAATTTTACTATTTGTTGTTTAAATATTTATTTACCTTATTTATTTAAAAAATTTAAAAAACGTGGTTATATTTTTTTAGAGTTAATTTAAAAAATCGGTCACACTTTATCTCTCATTTATGTGTTTTCAATTATTTTATGTCTACGATGCAATAATTTAAAGTTATTTTAAGACTTAAAATGTTGTTTACTTAATCCAGGAAAAAAAAGTTTAAAAAGTTAGATATTGATATTGGGGCAAGATTTAAAACGCATTGATTTATATTCGTTAGCATTTTTTGCTGCAATATCAAAGCTAGTATAACGACATGCAATTATTTCGCATAACTATAGTTAATGTAAAATATTTTCATAAAATATTTGGAAGCAAAATATTAATGTAACATAAAGGATGTTTATATGCATAAGATTTATAAAATTTGCTCAAAACGGAATATATCACAGTTATATCGAAAACATTAAACGCGTCACTAACACTTTTAACACTTTTTTTAACACGCGTCACTAACACACACACGATATAATATTTCATTAAAACATTAATGTTAACATTAGTAAACAACATTAGTAAATTAGTTAACATTAGTAAAACATCATTTTAAAGATTCTAGAAGAGTATGATGCATTTCTTTCTTTTAATGCAGACTTCCCATCGACGATCTTTTAAACTTTGCTTAAGTGGTCATTTTATGCGTTTATTTTTTAAATGTTTGCATTTTTTTACTTGTTTATTTCCATCATTAAAAAACGTACGTATACATATTTCATAGTTTCAAATCATGGTTGCAAATAATTTCCTTTAACATATGCATTTTTTGTAAAAATATATCAATCAATTTTCTTCTTTTCATTTCAAAAGTAATGTTTCCGAGCACATAAATTATAGTTATTAAATTTCGCATTCAGGAATATAAAACACACCTTAGATACAAAATGTGATACCTGTCAAGATTTTGATACCTGCAGAAATTGCGTTTTCAGCTGACGGTGTTTTCAGCGGATTGCAAAGATAATCATTTTTGTCCCGAAAAAAGAGTTAATGTCAAAATGTGTCTTATTTTTTTTAATATTAATGAGGACCTTAGAAAACGATTTGACTCTTTATTTTAAGTGAACAATGAAAATAATTAATTTTACAGTGAAATATCTTTAATTAATTAGCTCTAACGGATTAAATTTCCCAAAGTTGAATATTTTGTGTTTATGTATATCCCTAAACTTTCACTAAATTTTCAATATAGTGATCCAAACAAAATATTGCTTGAAAAAAACTGCAGTAAACCATAATGCGGTAGATAAAGGGCTACAGAAACAATAACCGTGGTAGCCTAGTGGTCAATGTCACTGACTCATGGCTGGCATGTCATGAGTTCAAGCATAATACAGCTGAAGACCAGACGTGCAGACTGGGTAAATGCAAGTTAAATATGTCTCGCATCAAACATCATCATGTTAATGTGGTGTAAAAGTTAGGAGAGGTCGGTATCAGCTAGGATGGTGTCCTCTTCTCTTGACCCTGGTTAAAAAATTACGAAGCTCATTGCCAATAGTCCTCGTGCCACTTTGTAGTGCTATGTAACTATAACTCTCTCTAAAGATAAATTGTTTTTCGATACTGAATCATTCGATATTGAATCAAGGATTTGATGTTTTATACTAAAAACACACTTAAATATTTCAACATAAACAATGAAAAGAATATAAAAACGAGATTAATGGTTTAATTCTACATGACAACATATTTTAAATTCACTCACGGAATTATTTTTTATGTGATACTTGAACGATGCAGTAGCTAAAGCAATACATAATTAAAAGAATGGGAAAGAATAAAGCATTCAAAATTTAACATTTTTTTATATGTTGCATCACAAAAAATAAAAATAATTGTAAAAATTTCCTTTTAAATTGTTTTTATATTAAAGAAGTCAAACTATATTACAAAATCTGAGCTTTTTGAAATTATATTATGAATACTGTTACGAATTTTGTGTAAATAATTTGTATTTGAGTGTTTAATGCATTTATATTACTCTATGTTATATTTATTTTATGTTAAAATTGTACTATTCACAAGCAGTGCGGCCCCTTACGTTATAAAGGCGATTCAATGAGAACTTGGCGAAATTTTGGCAGTAGAGCCAAGTTGGCATTATTTTTGGCGACCAAGTTGGTGGCTAATTTGGCGACTTCGGCGACCATTTTGGCGACATTGCGACCATGTTGGCGAGTTCGGAACCCTCTGGAATCTTCTAGAAAGTAGTAGATCTCTCTCGACTAGAGTCACGTTCCATGACACGAAAGGTTATATTTCTAGAAGTTTCTGCCGCGCGTATAAAAAGGATGTTTGCCGGTACGGCGATGAGTCTTGATTAAGCCAGCGAGTAGTGATGATTGTTTTGACTAGCGATTAGATCGGCTGTGCTTGTGAATAATCTTTACTTACTGTATTTTTTAAACACTGTTTATTGTGTTTGATTGCTGTTGAAGGTGTGAAGACCTTCAGATATTTACCCTGTGAATATTGCCGATGAATCCTGTATTGAAATAGATTGGATTTTCGATATTAAATTCACATCGCTCTTAAAGAACTGATTATTTTTTCTTTGTGATTGTTTTTGCATAAATAATACGTAACAATACTAACTACATAATGGAGTTTCTACTACTTGGGAATTAGGGAATATTAAATTATAAGTTCCTTCTTTTTAAAAGACTAATTTTTACATCACTCAAGGATTAAACATATCATGGAATAGGATTATTTAATAGTAATTGTTATATAATGCATACAACAATTCAAGATAAACCGGCATTTTCTAAAATCTATTAAAATAGAACAAAACACTCAAGTGATTTCGCATGATAATTACCGATTTTTTTCATGACACGTTAAATATCCATTAACGAAGTTATATAAAGTCGTAAGAAATGGGACATAGTTAATGACTTTTGCAATTCTCATTGAAAATGATTAAAATTGATCTTGCTCTTAAAAACCCAAAGGAAACTAAATTTTGATTATAATTTATTTGCTTAATAGCTTTCTAGTCCTAGTTAATTAGTTTCCATAAAATAATTTTCTCATTAAGGAATTCAAATTTTATTACTTTCAGAAATATTAAAAAAATTGCTAAAATATGAATACTGAATAGTTTGGGGCGCACAATTTATTTACAAGATTTTTAATTTGATTTATTTTATTTCTAATTATTTTTCATGCTCATTATTTCATTTTTGCCTATACACTGTAACATACATTTTTTGAATGTCAAGATAAAATTCGTGATATTTCTCCATTTTCGATCACTTTAAGTAAGAGTGAAACATTAATAAACACAAAGAAATATTTAACTATACTAAATATTTTTTTTTAAATTATGAGAAAATCGAACTGCATAAAATCATATTCTTGAATTTTAAAATGTATTGCTCCTCAGAATAAAAAATTGCGCATTCTTTAGCATATTTTAAAGTTTAAGCTAAAGTACTGTGGTTAAACTTATAAAATGAAAGACCTTATTCAAATTTATTCGAGAATTTTGATATCGTTTCAAATGTTGAATGTCATAACATTTAAAGAAATCACATCATAAAATAAATTTATTCGGACTTCTCAAGTGAAGAAGAAAGCTTGAAGAGTACGAAAACAAAACTGATGGTAGATTCCCTTATATTTTTATATAGCTCGCTTGATATCAGCCTAAATAAGGTTTTATCTTTTATTTCTTTATATTATCCGAATTTCTAATTTCTTCTAAGTTATTCTATATGGCAGAATTTTAAAGTAAAACTTGAATATGATACTAGAATCAAAAAATAAATGTTACAAGCCTTTTATTACATTGTCTTTGTGAAACACCAGAGTATTTTCTTTTGAATTGTATGTAAGAAATATTAGAAGATAATTAAAAAAAATTCTATTGAAACTTTATTTCAGGTATATATGGATTTGAACTATTTCTTAACAGATTTGATTCAATGAATTTTTTAATAATGTTGTAAGATTATGTAATATTGATAATAACTTATAAAAAATTTCTGAAAAGGATTTTCACTCTCCTCTCCCCTCATTATTAAATCAAAGCTGGCACAATTGTACAACTAATAAGAATACTAATTTATATATACTATATATTCCGGCGTATAAAGCGCCCCTATACTTTCAAAATGCATTTTGAAATTTTTATAAGCACAGACACACATGCACATGTATATATTTGTAACATTAATTTCTGATTTCAATCTCGAATTTAGTTGAAGAATTAAGATTTCAATAAAACAAAAAATTTTTATATCCGAACAAATTTAGTGTGTTTTCATGAACATGTTACAATTTGTTACTTCAATTTTAGAATTATTACAAGATGTTTATTTTATAACTAATATTTTTTGTTATAAGGAAACAAAAATAAAATAATTATAGTTAATAACATATTAACTATATATGTAATTTTGCATCTTATTACAAAAATACACATATAGTTAATATTTTTTGCATAATTTTTAATAAACCAATTAATAATTGATAAGTGACATTTTTATAAGCAACAGATTCGTTACTTTTCATTTCATTTTAATATTTAATCAATAAGTTGATGGGCTGATTGAAATAATATTATTAGCAGTTATACAACAATTTATTTTTCCACATTGAGTAAAGTTAACGATTTGTGGGTTTATTCTGAGAAATTTCTATAAAAGGCCAAATACACTGAATTTTCTTAAAATAATATTTTCCGTATCATTCAAGAAACATATTTTTATTAAAGACATAAAGGCAAAAATAAATCTTTGCTTACTCTTAAATTTAAAATATTTATTCCATATGCAGTTCTGAAATAATTTATTATTTCACTTCCATGTTAATTTTATTTTCTATAGTTTATTATCCGTTCTTCTCTTACAATAATAATGATAATTTGTAATTTTGCTATTCATGTGATATTTTTCATTCATTATTTTTACAATGTTGTATTTTGAAGAAGGCTAGCAAAAACATTGCATTCTCCAGAATAAGATTTTACGAATAAAACATAAAATTTTGATAGAAACTGTAATTTTTAATCAAATTTATACTTAATAAAGTATTGAGAGAATCCGAACAATTCAGCTTTTATATTGCCAATGGGAAAGACTTTCAAATAACTAAATAATTCAGTTCATGATCTTACGCTCTCACTGGAAGCAATAGATAGCTCGATCAATGTTAACATTTAGACAATTAAAAATTCATATATTTATGCTATCTTTTTTTTCTGTGACATTCTATAAACACTGAGAAATGCCAATAAATATCTTAAAAAGCTCTAACAAATGGTTCACAACCAATCCTATTATATCTATCTAAGCTTGAATAACTCTACGTTTCGTTAATGCTATATTTTGGAATAAAGTTTATCTTATTTGTTTTTTGTAAAAAGTAAGTGTAATTTACTTAAATTGTTTTATAATGCATCTAAAAACTCAGTAGAAAAGAAAGAAATCTATTTTCATCCCCAGCAAGCTCTTTTCAAAATCTGAAAAAAAAGGAATTTTGAATAAAGAAAAAAACTACCATCAAATATTAGATAAAAATTTAAATTAAGTTAGTCACACATTTCTATCACATATTTTGACAACATACTTTTTCATAAAAAATTGCTCTAATTTAAAAAAAAAACATTTTGAAACTGTAAAATTATAGTTAATAAAATTACTTTTCTACTCTCAATACGTAAGAAAGAGGAAATACAGACAAAAAATGAATATAACAATTTTGAACAGTAAAAATAGTAACATTTTTGTCCCAAAAGCCTATAAAACTATATAAAGAATGCATTTAACAAATCTATAAGTATATTTTCTGAGTAAAATATTTTAAAATATTATACATGCAAATAAACAGAGCGTGGAATAGTAAATGGATTTTAAAACATCCGATACACGAAGCAACATTTATTAAACTAACATAATGTTATAGTACAAATTCTTAACCCCAATAATCTGAAACTTAATCAGCTAATAACATCTTAGAAAAGTTAAATTTCCATTCATGTATTTCTATTCAAAATTATCTTACGATATATGACTGAAACATCACAATTTATTTCTTCTAAGTCACCAAAGGGAGCATAATTTGTTAACAAAAAAAGAGGTTTTACGTAGTCTTTTTCAATCAATAAATTATTCAAATTGGTTAATAAATATTTTGAAGGATTACGGATACTTCAAAACACTTAAAAAAAGTCTTATAAAACTAAAGAAAAAACAAAATATTATCAGTAGGATTCCAAGATCAGATATAACATCATAATATTAATTGAAAAATATGTTAAAATACCTATTTAAAAAATGGGAGTAAGTAGTATTCAAACATTCGATAAATGAAAACGTTGCCATTCAGAGATAATCAATTTAACATTACTTTCTGCCTAACGAGAATATTTTTTACGACAGCTGTGTTTAATATCTAAATATCTCACAAAAGTACTTTTTCAGGGAAATTAAGCTAATTACATGCAGCTGGTAACTATAGTTATTTTCTAGTTTTGTTTCAGAACATCTCTGATATTTAGCATATTTTTTTCCCTTTGATTGAGCATGATTTCTCTGGAATTAGTAATGTTTTTTGCACTGTTAATAAAACTAATTTAGTCTTTAATTGATTAATATTTCAACTGGCTTAACAGCATACACACTCGTTAGTCGCAACATCAATTTTCATTAAGTTGTAATTTAGCAGACACTAAATTACTCTCATCTGAATTAAAAGAAAATATCGTAGTCAAATACTGTATGGATTTTTAAGACCAAAATTGATTTGTATCTGTAATTAGAAGGGGAAATTTTGCATATGATTAAGTCCACAAGTTAAAATATTCTTTATCATTAAATGTTTATAAAACATTCCAGCCTTAAAATCTTTTAATAAAAATATCTTATGCTCTAAGGATATCAATGGCAACTAAAAAAAGTGGAAAATTTTTTACAGACATTACTTATTTTAATGTTACCGAAGCTTAGAAATTGTTTTGATTTAAGGTAAGGCGTTATTTAAATATGCAACACTGTGCAAATTAATTGAGAATAACACATAAATTTTCAAATTTATAGTTTATTTAGTAAAAGTACATGCACTATTTAGCAATTTAGTAGAAACTATATTCTTTTCTAGCTTTAATTATATCCTGCAAACGTGTGTTTGGGCATAGATTCCATTAATTTATAAAATACATTTCTTAACGTTTTAATTTTTTTCGATACGTGTTTAAATCTTTTTTTTTTTAAATTTTAGTTTAACAGTCCATTTTATTCACGTGACTTTTAACAATTCTCTACAAATTTTCGAAGGAATACAAATCTGGAGAAACACCAGACCAATCGAAAACTAATATTTTCTTATGTTCATAGAGAATTTACCAGTTTAAAGTTCTGGTATGTTTCGTCTTCTGGTATTGAAATACCAAACATCTGCTTTTTGGGTGCTTACCTGTTTGTTTAAAAAGCTGTTCCCTGATGTGTTCGTTATTACCTCAGCTGACATATGTTGAAAAAAAAAAAACAAATGTTTGTGGAGATTAATAAAGTTCAGTAGATAATTTATTTTATACTTTTCAAAATTTTCAAGAACTGAGCTGGTTGGGTGGTGTGGTTCGCTTGCTCGGTCCCTCTGCACCTAAGGTTGCGGATTCGACCTCGGCCCAAGTCGGTGGATTGTCATGATGCAGAAAATCGACAGCGGCCATGTCGAATGGTTATACGACATGTAAAAAGATCCCTAGAGTATCTGTTTGGTGCTTTCGGTAAAATTAAATCCTAGTACAGGTTTGCATCTCCTCTAGGGATGAAACTGGGCGTCAAAATTACCTGCGGTAATTGATATCCGTCTATATATGGTGCCACACTAAAAAGAGATGTAAACTTCCGAGGAATGTACTAGTTCTGCAATGGTAAAACACCAATCCGCAGTTCATTAGAAATAAAAAAAGTTTCAAGAATTGTTGTTTTTACTGAATTATCACATCTGTCAGTCATTTTTATCTCTTAAAAGTAATAATAATTTATATTAATGAATGTCTACAAATTAATCCATTCATCGGTATGTCTTATCAAAAAGGATGATGAAAAAGCATTCCGAGCATTCCATTTTTTTTAAAATCGCTCTCTTTGAGTGACATAGTTTATTTCGAGCACATAATTCCGATGGAGCTATCCAGTCTGAGGAAGGACCATGCAGAAACAAACCGCTCTGAACAGCGGTTTTGAGGGAAATTTTAGCAATAAGGAAAACAGAAGCGCTTTCTAGATTGAAATTCTTTTATTTATTCGTCGTGTACAGCAGTCGTAAAACTGTCAAACCCCGGCCCTAACGACCAACGCTCAGACTAGAATTGATATCTGCCTGTCCAGCCAAAAAAGGGGGTAAATTGTGATCTCTCTATCGACTTATTTTTCCTTCGAATCTCGTCCACTTATTCCTTCTGTACCAGAAGGAAAGAAAGAAAAAGTCTGGACACAAAAATTCTCCGATATATCAAATCACTATCATAACCATCGCCGCTGGAGGCCATCTCTTATTACTCTATAAGCATCTGGTTGCCATAAGGAAATATGTTGAAAGTTTGTTGGAATCTTTTTTTTATCCTATTTTTTGCTATAAATAGAACATGGATGACTAATTTCTTCCTTATATAAACAAAAGAGAACAATATTAGGTATTATATACTAAGTGAAAGCATTCTCATGATAAGAGATTTCATGTTAGATAAAAGTATTAATGGTAAAAGCTCGATATTATCTGTACTACTTTAGATAAGCGTGAAGGAGTTTTGTAATGTTATAGCAGTTTTGAAAGGAATAGAAAACTTTAAAAAGAACTGGGGAAGAAAAAAATTACAAACTCTTATATTTAGTTCGTAGGTCTATCATAGCCACTTCTTAAAAATCAGGAATAAAAGTCTTGTAATTATGGAATTATACTTAGAAGGTCGATATACAGAGGAACTAGGTGCGTAAAGGTAGTCACGTAGAGCAAAAATTCATAACAAATAAACAAATAAATAATGGTGTGATATAAAAACAGAGAAACTAAAAATATCATTTTCATATTGTCAAATATGAGTGTGAATTCGAAATACTTCTCTGCATAACTCTAAAGCACAATTTAAAAAAAACCTCTCTGTCAATTAAAAATGACTGTATAGTAAAAATTAGTAATTCCATTATTTATAATTCTTTAAAATTTATAATTTTTTTAAAAATAGTAAATTACATTAAGAGTTGCTTTTAATTTCTGATTTTAAAGCTATACAGTCCTATTGAATGGCTATTTGTTTAGAAACAAATAGTTTTCTCGTCGTTATTAACTTGCTTTAATTATTTGTGAAAAATACAACAAACAAGTGTTAAGTACAGGAAACAGCATCTATGGTGCTATAATATATATCATTATAATCTTATATTACAAAAGACTTTACACAATAACTTGTTGAAACTTTTAGTAAATTAAGTCAATGTATTTCTCGATTTTTCTTAAAAATTTGGTTTTGATTTAGGTTATATTAATAAAATAATTTAAGAAATATACATTCTTCATTTATAAAATAAAAATGCTGGTTGTTTAACATAGTTGAGTGTAATTTATTGCAAAACCTATTAGTATTATGTAAAATTTGTAATAATTTTACAAAAAGTAGTGATAAACTCTTTTTTAAGTTTTTAAAAAAGATTTCTTAGTTATAACTTTTCTTCCACCACCGTGATTTAAATATCAGGAATTAGCTTTATATACTAATATTTAATATTATCCTAATATCTTCTTTTTTATTTGTAAGGAATAATGAACTGATGAATAAATCTTAGATTTTGAAAAGTTATTCAAACAAATTATTCCACATGTGGGACTTATCTTTGTTCGTTAATATCTGTTGGGATGTTGTTAAGTGATGAAGAAATTAATTGTTATTCAAGTTATTAATGTTCCGTGGTAAACTGAAATGAAACAGTTCCATTTATTTTTACTTACATTCCTTTCTTTACAATACATAAATTAACAATTTGTGCAAACATTTCAGAAAAAAAGAATTTGCTTCCACATTATCTTTTAAGAACTTCTAGCTAAGTGTGCTTAGCATCCATCGTCTAAGTATTCATGATAATTGAATTCATTTTTTCATCGAGACAGGTTATAATTACAAAGAGTTCTAAAGTGTTTAAAAGATATCCAGCTTTTAAGCTTATAATAAATCAGAATAATATTTATGAAAAAGTTTTCAAGTTATATATATACTTGTGCTTGAAATCTGAATATATCAAAAGACTGCATTTTACAATTTGTTTTGATTAAGGTATTTTAAAAACATTGCCACCATTCTCCATCTGTAAAAAGTTGAATTATCAAAATTTATGCAACTATTCCCATGCTAAAAATCATAAAGCCCTTGGTACTATATAACAATATTTTAAATTAAACTGTAATTAATTGACTAATATTAAATTATAGTTAACTTTAGCAAACAGCAACACATTCCGTACAATCATGCTTAGTCAAATTTTCAAGAATCAAACCGAGTGTTACACTCAAAATTCATACGTTTTTTTTTGTCTCTTGAGTTTTAGTAGGCATTCAAATATTCGTTCTTATCCTTTCTCAAATGGGAACCCTTTCCTCTACTTTGCATCTTGGAAAACGAAGGCTATTTTCACTTTTCTTTTGACTACAAAATATTTATATTCGCCACTTTTTTACAAATTTTATCAAAGAGAAGTTTGCCTCTGCCATTGTAAATTGCATTCAAACTGGGAGAGAAACAAGAAGGAGCACTGTGTGATGACACGTAAAAATAGAATATGTTTGTCTTTGGATAATTTTAAGGTATCTGACTACGTTCGAAACCGTGATTTTAAAATGTGCATGAATGGATAATTTTCATAATATTTAGTGTCACTTAGATTAGAATACATGTATAAAATTGTTTTCAGGAGATTTTGACAAAAAAAATATTTAAATACTATATTTCAGCAAAAAATTAACTTAGAACAACCTTTCTTCAAAATGTTCTCCTTTTTGTGAAAAATGCTTCTATTGTAATAATATTTTGCCTGTATTTAACTCAGAACTCTGTACAGAGACTCAACTATGATTTTTGAAAAATTCACATTATTTTCAGTGTTACAACCAATTGAAATAATTATCGGTGTTTTTTTTCTTAAAATGTCTCCCCTCTGTTGTCGTAAAACATGGCTAAACCCTATTCTAAACTTGTGTTTCAAAAATCCTAGTTGAGCCTCTGTACAGAGGTCTGAGCTATATACAGGCAAAATATTATTATAATAGAAATATGTTTCACAAAAGGAGAATATTTTGAAAATTGGTCATTCTATGTTCATTTTTTTGCCAAAATATTGTACTTAAATAATTTTTTATTGTAATAATATTCTTAAAACCATTTTAAATACATTTTCTAATCTAAGTAACACTAAATATCATAAATATTATCCATTTATACGCTTTTACAAAATCACGGTTCCGAACGTAGTCGAATACCTTAAAGAATTGAATAATGATTTTAATATAAAATGAGCCTTCGTAGTGAACCCATTTTACCTTGAAGAATCTTTAAAGAGCCATAAAAAGTTTTCATTTCTTAAAATTCTAAAGAAATTGTTTCTTAAAATCTGAGTGTTTGTCTTGGGGTTTATTATTTTGAAACATGATAAGTACTTAATGATTATTGTTTGCAGGTAACCCATATGAAATGTGTGAGTAATGTGAAGTGGTTTTTTTAGCGCCACAGAAGACGATTACTAAATCTATTTCGCATTAATTTTAGAAATATTTCAATTTGATCTCGGAATACAGCATGAAAGGATGGTAAGCTGAAGCATCTGTCTTGATGGTTATTGAAAATGATGAATCGTAAGATTCATGAGATTAATTTAGTGTAACAATATATAAAGAAACATTTCTTACCTACAGTATTCATTGGAATTATATTTCCTCCAATTTCAGAAACTTACAGACAGATTCAAATTATCTTTTAGTTTGCTAAGAAGGACATTACAGCTGGGATTTGTGAAGCACTTTACTATAATTCTTACACAGGTATTATAATTGCTTTAAGATTCTTTAAGGAAAGGATTTATATTTAGCTGAATTTAACATTTTAATTCGTTTGTGTTCTCTTACCTTTGCATTCAATTCTACATACAAACATTCTTCTTTCCAACTATATAATAAATGACAGAGAAAGAAGAAAATATGATCTTAGCATTAAATTTATTTTTTGGTCTTAAAATTAGTTTTTCAGCGTAATTACAAAAATATAAATATCCGTTTCACCTTCAATATAACTGTAATTATTTTATTTGTATTTTTATATCTTTCTAACTAGGCCTTTTTTTAATTCATTATTTTTTTATGTTTAATTTTCTGTATACGCCAATATTAGTTTCTTTTGCTTTTTCCCTCTCACAGTAGCATTACTTCTTTAATACTTTGGTCTCTTATTTCATCACATGTTCTAAACAGAAGCTATTTCAGAATTTTTATTGGTACTAATCTTTGATATAGTGATTATATAAAATACTTCATGATAGTTTCAAGTACTATTATAAAATATTAGGAAAACTTTTGTTTATTAAAATTTTCAATAACCTTTTGAAACAGAAAAAGTAAATCTGAATAAATTGATGCTATTTCGCAAGATTTATTTGCTCTTTGATTCAAAAATTGCATTTTTATTTTATATAAACTTTTTATACAATTGAAAATAAATAATTTAAAAATATAGTACTTATAATAATGAATAATACCATTTTTTTTTGAATAATTTTAAAAAAGTTAAGTTTTTATAACAGTTAGATTCCTACATTGTTGTAACGTACCGTGCCTCCACGCCGCTGGTCCGGGGTTCAAACCCCGGATTTGGCAAGGTCGACTCAGCCTTTCGTCCATTCAGTGGATCGATAAATGAGTACCAAGCTTACTTGGGTGAGTGAGTGAGTGCTTTTTTAACGTCGCTTTATAAAGCTGCATAAGAGCTATCCAAGCTTTCTTGGGATCTAAACGCTGAGGGACTGACCACCTGACCGGAACATCTGCTTATACACCTCAGTGCCCAAAGTAATGAAAGCTAAAATGGGAACAGTAGGCCTTGTCTCTTACGGACTTTTGTGCCACCGAGAGTGAGAGATGTGCTTAAATTATCTCGGTTTATTTATATTGAGTTTAAATTCACTTATCATGAGGAGTATTTATTAATCTATGAAGTTTTTTCTGCCAATATCCAACTATGTTTTCCCCTTACAATTATAATATTTCATCAACTGAAAAAACAAACAAAAGAGTTGAACAAAAGTTTTGCTTCTTTCGTTTTTTTTTTCTGTTCAATGTTTCCCCACCTTGCTTGTTTTCTTCGCTAGTTCATAAGTCACAGTTTTTATTAAACTACTTCATCTATAATCACATTCTATATTTTATTACTTAAATGCACTCAGTATTATTTTAGAAAATTTGAATAATTGTCAATATTAGATACCATCCCCTAACTTTTCTAGTAAATTAGAGGATGAATTAAAACTTTCCAAATTCACACACACGCACAACTTTCAAAATATTTTTCCACTAATTAAATTTTGGTTTTCCCGTCCCTAGTTTGGGAAACATCCAATGTCACTTGATTTCCCATTGGAGTGATCCATTCCCTCTGTAGATTTTCCGGGATTTCTTGATAAAGAGAGCAATAATTTGATCTTCACCGCATTTCAAACCAATCTATTAAATATGCAGACTGATTGAGTCTTAACAAATCGTTTGAATACGTAGAAGTTTATGTGTGTAAGGAATGGGCTTTTAAAAAGGACACTATGTGTGCTTCGTGAGAAAGAAAACACGGTTCAATTTCTACATATTTTGTGCGATTATTACTACATTGGAAACATTTTCTGAACAAGTTTTTAAAAAAGTATTTAATGATAATAAAAAGTTCATAATTCCAAAAAGTTTTCCTTCAAAATTAAATTTAAATAAATTATTGTAGCTGAGAATACATTTCAAGGGTAATATTTCAGTATTACTTATGTAATATGACTTCATATAGTTTTGATGAAGATTCATTATATTCATGTAAATTATTTTACAAATGCACAGTATGTTGGAAAATGCTGTCAACACAATAAGAGGTGTGATTGTACCCAACAATGAGAACAATATTTATTGTTATCATTGCATCTGAAATGACATTCTACTCTGAATAACTGAAAAGTAGCCAAGAGGTTAAGGATTAAAACTTTTAAGGCAGCAACTCTTTGTTTTGCATCTCAGTAACAATATTTAGTGCTTACAAGTGAAAAGTATACAAGCACTACAACTCATTGTGCAGTTCAGAGTGACAGAAACGAGCGACCTGGAAAGTAAGCACAAGGTGTCCTTCTGACGCCCTTAGCGACCACAACGTTAAGTTGATATAATTTAACGCATATTACTTGTTTAGACATTAACAGTTGAATAATACAAATTTTTACGTACTAAAAATATATCTGAAAATTATAATTATTCAAGAAAAGATTTAAGTGATTTCTCAAAAATGTTACAGATTTTGAAACCGAATCTATTTTGTGGATTAAAAAAAATACTAAACAATTGCAAGGGAGTTATGCGATAAGCTTGTATACAATAAATTCAAAGTAATGTCGAAGTGCACGTTTTGAAAAAAAAAATTGTAATGTTGTGAAGTTTTATTCTTTTATTAAGATACATATGGTTTATATTTAGCTTCTTCTTTATAAATATTCTAAATATTTATTATTTACTTTTTGTACTGTCTTTTTTTCATTATCTTGCTCTCAAGGTCTAAAGACCTTGAGAGAGATCTTATCTAATTAATTTATCTAGATCGAAATTACTCCAGAAAAGACAATGTAATATTTTTTGTCGCACCAACCTGTTCAAATTTTTGTTTGTATTAGGAAGTCTTATTAAACTCATAATTATTTTAGTACATTTTTACAAATGTAGTGTTTTTGGCTTTTATCACAAAAACATTTCCCATGAGAGATTTAGCTGAAAAATTTGTCGTAATATTTATTAAACTATGTTACAAACATTCATAGTACAATTGTTTAGAAAATATTGCTACAATTTTATTGGCATATAAAGAAAGAATGTGAGTATCTGGGCATAATTGATAAGCTTCTGTGCAATAGTTCTCTGTGTACACACTAGCCAATGGTTTATAAACCTGTGAGTTTTACATTTGAATACGTGTAAGGGATAAAGTATGCAAATTGTTATGACGTTGGATACACATAGTTAAAATGTTAGTATAAGTATGTTGTAAAAGTTCTTTTTTCGATGAATGAAGTAAAATGGGAAACACGACAAATCTCTTACCATTTGAAAAAGGGCTTATTATTGGAGCCCGTTTAGCAGGGGCCTCGATTTTGAAGGCTGCAAATCACACTGAATTCTAAAAAGTAGACATATAAAAAAATTTTTAAAGTTGAAATCAGAACCCATGATCCTTCTCTAGAAGGAGTAACTGAGGCACAAGCACAGTTTTCCACGAGCGTGATCGGCACCATCTCCAATGAATTGTACGGCAGAAAAGGGACTTAACTATACTTAAACTGGCTCAAATCATCAACCAAGGCTCATCCCAACAGATTTCAACTTGAATCATGCTCAGAGAATTGCCCAAGCTAAGGAATGCATAGTCGGGTCCTTGAGAGAGAAACACTTATTCCTGCCCGAAATGCAAACATTCGTTTGCAATGTGTTGGGAAAGAAGACACTGGATATCAAGGGATTGGAAACGGGTAATGTGGTCAGATGAATCACGCTACACTTTATTTTGCATTGATGAAAAACGTCGAATTTGGCAAAAATACCTAAGCCATGAATCCATCTTGCCCTATTTGCTTTGTGCAAGGGTCTGCTGAGTGTATTTTGGTATGGGTTATGTTCTACTGGCAGGGAAGTGGTCCTCTGGTGTTCCTCGAGGATAAACAGACAACTATGAGATACATAGAGATACTGGAAGATCAAGTGCACACTGCAATATTGTGTTTTTACTCAGCTGGCGACGGATACTTAATGGATGGTTATGCAACTATGCAACGGGCTAGAAGTGTTCAAAATTGGTTCACTGAACAACCGCATATCTTGGATGTTAGCTCCATAGAAAATGAGTGGTATTGGTGGAAAGACAAACCCGCAGCGCACTTTCCTCTTCCATTTTATTTACAAGACCTAAAAATTTGCATAACCAATGCAGGGTATTCCTTGGACTTACATGCATTCCAGAAGCATATAGACTCGATGCCCAAGCGAATAAGAGCAGCTTTCGTGCAAATGGTGGTCCAATAAGATATTCATCTTCGCTTTCTAATTCATTGGCCAGTGAGTGTATGTTTCTAAGTAAAGTATTCTAAAACAAGAATCTTATTTTAGCCTTTTTGACTGGAAATTTGCATACAATGTTAAAAAGTGACATTTGATTATGTTTTTTATTATGTTATTAACGCACATGTGATTTGTAAAAAACAAAAATGTAAAACAAATCGACTATAGGAGAAGAATTCATAATATTTGAAACTATCTGCCATGTAATATAGCACTTCTACATATCTATTTTCAAGTATTTCATGTATCAAAGTTTTCCATTTCCCATCAGAAAGTTTGCGTGATATTAATACTCTCTGACATTGCAAATTGTTTCCTTTGGAATACCCAGATGTGCTTGACGTATTTGTTTAGAATTTTTAAAATGACTACGTATTCTATAGTTTCGTGCTGTGCAAGGATTTCTTCGATTTTCTGTCACTGTTCTCCATAATAGATTATCAGTATCTTCTAACGCTAGGGCTTTTAAAGAGTGAAGTACAATGAAAAATGTCCAGGATCAGGAAGTTGAAATAGTAAAATCTCTATTCTGCATTAAATTGTTTATTTTAAAGCTATTTAAAGAATTGTCTATTTTCGGAATAAACACACACCTTTTATATTTAATATTCAAACATGATAACCAGTTCGAATCTGGTATCTAAATAACATGAGAGACTTAGTAGAATTTTTATTCGTTTTTAAAACTTTTAAAGTGTTAGTAAAATTTGCTCAAGGCAATTTTTAAAATGGTAACTCAAAGTTAATAATGCAAATGAATGTTTTAATCGGCTTTTTTTAAAGTTGGATAAGTATTTTTCTGAATTATATAAGAAGCACGTTAGAAATCTTTTTTATTAAAAATCACTGAAAAATAAATCACTGAACACAATTTATTATTATGAAAATAAAATCATATTTGTTTTAAGAAAAACTTAAAAGTTACAAAATAAAAGCTTGTTTCCTCTCCCCCCCCGATATCTGAAGCGGAAAATTGATCAAATATTTATTGTTATTAATATTAAAATTATTATTTATACTAATATTAAAATATACTAGAGGTGAACCCTGCTAGCTTAAAGGCGGACCAACCTTCAGCGTACAAATTATTCAATTGTTCATACTCATTGCTCAAATTGTAAAACTGTAATTTACTTGTTTTTTGTAGTTATCATATGCATTATGTAGTTATTTGTTCTATTTTTTGTGTAATTAGTTCATGATGCTCCTCTTAAGGTAAATTCATGACTGAAGCTGCATCTTCTAATACTTCATTCATAATGTCCTCAGATTTTGATAAACTGGAAGCTCCTGCAGCTTCCTGGAAAGTTGTGTATTTAGTTCCGTTGATTGTTAATAAGCCTTTCTTGTGAGACAACGCCTTCCTTCTCAAGCAATAATTCCAGTTCAGGCCATCGTTGCGATATTTTTCTGCGAGAGCTTGCAATAATGTACTATCGCGACCCCATTGGAGATATGATATGAAACAAAGAACATGGTTGCCGATTCAAGGTGTACGTCACGTGTGGAATCGAGGTTGCCAATTTGGTGATTTATCTTGAACGTTGGCATTGTGGCGATTAGTACGTAATAAGTTTATTATGTCATCACGAAAATTTTTATTTACATATAGAGAGAAAAAAGTGCTTCGAGACATAACAACTCTATGAATGGATGCTTCACGAGCTCTTTTAATCCAAACGTGATGCAGTGCAACGCATAAGTCAAAAAAATGAATATTTACATTTTAAGCTTTACTTTTGAAATTTCTCATAGAAATCCAACAATTCCTTTATTTTGCTCAATAATATCATATGCAGAGATACAACTACATCACTCCTTATTTTGGATTCAGGGCTTCTCAGACTATACAATGGCGCAATCTAGCCAAAATGGGTACTCACTTATTTCCTCAGACTACCACAAATTAAAAAACAGACTAAGTTAGATAGATGAGAGAATACTTTCCTTTTTCAGAAAACTTGGAAACAACTAATGAATTAAATGATGCTGACTTATAAAGTTTTTTTTTTATAATGCTGGTTTTAATGATATTTATACCCGATGCAATTATAAATGAACAATGACTATAATTATACAAAAATATATTGTTACGTAGATCCGAGGGCTCGAGGATTTTATGCAAAAACAATCACAAAGAAAAAGTGATCAGTTCTTTAAGAGCGATGCGAATTTATTATCGAAAATCCAATCCTTTCAAAACAGGATTCATCGGCAATATTCACAGGGTAAATATCCGAAGGTCTTCACACCTTCAACAGCAATCAAACACAATAACAGTGTTTAAAAATACACGTAAGTAAAGATTATTCACAAGCACAGCCGATCTAATCGCTAGTAAAAACAATCCTCACTACTCGCTGGCATAATCCAGACTTCTCGCCGTATCGACGAGCATCGTTTTTATAGGCGCGATAGAAACTTCCAGAAATATAACAGCTCGTGTCATTGAACGTGACACTAGTGGAGAGATCTACTACTTTCTAGAAGATTCCAGAGGGTTCCGAGCTCGCCAACATGGTCGCGAATGACGCCAAAATGGTCGCCAAAGTCGCCAAATTGACCGCCGACTTGGTCATCAAAAATGATGCCAACTTGGCTCTACCGCCAAAATATTGCCGAGTTCTCATTGAATCGCCATTATAACGTAAGGGGCTGCATTGCTTGTGAACAGAACAATTTTAACATGAAATAAATATAACATAGAGTAATATAAATGCATTAAACACTCAAATACAAATTATTTACACTATTCACACAAAATTCGTAACAATATTTTAGATGACTGTCTTTATATAAAAATATATTTAATGACGACTATCTTCATATAAAAATATATTTAATGATGACTGTTTTTATATAAAATATATTTACAATGATGACTGTCTTTATATAACAATATATTTAATGTGATGACTTTTTCTTTATATAAAAATATATTTAATGATGACTATAATCACCGCATTTACTTGAGTCTAAGCCGCACTATTTTCCCAATGTTAATGCCACTGAAAATTACTTGCGGCTTAGAATCGAATACAAAACATTTCCTGGAAAGGGGAAATTGAGTTCCCATCCATTTTAAAAGAGAAAATGTAACCGTCCATTCTGGACACTTGCATCGATGGCCTATCACATTCTGCAGTTTATCTCCCGTATCCAACCCATCCTAGCATCGTTGTCTGCTCATATTTAAGAACTTTGTTTTTATAGGCTTTCTTTTAATCACCTAAACAGCTAAGATATAAGTAATATCATCAAGATGAGTTCTCTATGACGCAAGTCTAAGAGCGGTGGTAATTATATATACAGGAATAAACGCAAATAGAGCATTTGCCACTGAAAATTTAACACAGATGAAATAAATGTGCATCGATGGTGTAAGCAAAATAATATATTTTTTTCTTGAAATGTTCAATAGTCTTTAATAATTCTTTTACAGTCTCTTATAATGCATTCTTTTTTGAAAATGTTCCTCGGAAGACAACACTGTGTGAGAAAATGGTGACGCCGGCACCAAATCTGAAGTTAGCTGTGACAATGAGAGTAACGAATGATTTTCGAAATATGATATTGATGATTAGAGTAATTATAGGAACATGTGTATATTTAAAAGTTTTTAATGCTGGTAAAATAAATTAAATTTTAACTTCTTATTTTTTCTCATTAAAATTTTTAAAAATATTTCTTAAGTATTGGATATTGAGAGGAAACACTTTTACAATCCTCCTACCTTTCCTAGAAAACGTGTAGAGAATTGTAGGTGTGACTTAGAATCGAGGACAATATTTTTACACAAAAACATTTTGAGAACAAGGGGAGCGGCTTTGAATCAATGGTGGCTTACTTTCAAGTAAATAAGGTATATAAAAGATATGTTATTATGATAGTATATACTTTCACAACCCTTAATAAATTTATTGAGAATGCATCGCTTAACAAAGCTTTAAACAAAAAAAAAAGTCATTTTAGTGCTGTTGTTTTTTTTGTTTTGTTTTATAATGAACTTAAATTATTTACGGAAATTTTTTATATTTTACACCATTTACAATAAAAAAATCAGTAAATGTAAATTATAAATGATTTTTCTTATACTTTACAGTTGTTAAAAATGTATTAGAAAATAATGTGGAGTCTAAATATTATAGATATTGATGAAGCTTCCCATTTTCTTTATTTCAGACATAATCCTTATCACTTAAGAAAAAAATATAACAGAGAAATCTTAAGGCTTGAAAGTATTTGTCGAAATCAATATGAATGCTTCATATTAATGTGGGCTACATAATAAAAAAAATTCAACTTCTCAATCGGAACTAAAACACTGATTTCACTCATATCACAACTATAAGTTTCACTTCAACTTGTTAAGGTATCCGACTACGTTCAGAACCATGATTTAACCTGTATATAGCTCAGACCTCTCTACAGAGGATCAACTAGAATTTTTGAAAAATTCACATTATTGTCAGACCACCAATTGAAATAATTATTCGCGTTATTTTTCATAAAATTTCTCCCCTCTGTTGTCGTAAAACATGAACATAAACCCTCTTTTAAGTTATATATTTCAAAAATTCTAGCTGAGCCTCTGAACAGAGATCTGAGCTATATACAGGCAAAATATTATTATAATAGAAACATTTTTCACAAAAGGAGAACATTTGGAAAAAAGATTATTCTATGTTAATTTTTTGCCAAAATATTGTATTTAAATAAAGTTTTTTTGTCAAAATGTCATTAAAACAATTTTAAGCACATATTCTAATCTAAGTGACACTAAATATCATGAAAATTATCCATTTATGCGATTTTGAAAATCACGGTTCCGAACATAGTCGGATACCTTAAAAACCTTGAATAAATTTTTTCTACTAACATTTTATAAATACAAGATTATATAATTAAAATGCACTTCAATCAAATTGATAAAAGAAACAAATACTAAGCAAGTTATACTTTGAATATCAAACACATTTTCTGTGTCTATTCTGACAGCAGTACATTGTTTGAAAGGTTTCACGATAAACAATTTAAAATTGAACATATTCATATTAAACTTTCTGCTACGTGACATTTTGGACTATGTTTCGTTCTCTTTAAATACACTTGTGATAGAAGATTTAAATATTTTGTTATGAAAATCAGCGACAGAAAATCGAAGGGAATCTAGAACAGCGAAACTTTGTAACGAAATTCTTTTAAAGATTCTAAACAAGCGTGTCAAACACACCTGAGTATTTATTCTGATGGAAAATGGTTGTGTGATTTTAGGAAGGAAACCAAAAACACACGATAGAGGAATTTTGGAGCAGTAAATTTAAAACAAAATAGGTCAAAGAGAGATTTTATTCATATGAATGTTACATTTCCTAATGTTATTTAAAATGCAATTCATTTTCAATTTTTTTAAGGGGTGTTGGAAAGCTAAAATTTTATTTTTTTGACAATTTGTGAATTTTACATTTTCAAATTGTATAGATTTTAACCTTTCTAAAATTACCTTACTTTAACCTCTAGGGTATTTAGAAGCCCTTAAAACTTATTTTTAAATAATCGTTGAATTTGGGCCACGCCCATTTTAATGGCGAAAATTGTAAACAAATTACTTTGTTTTTGCTTAAAAGTGTAACGACTGATATAAACCAAAACATGTATCTTTTATTTTAAATTGAGCCTTTTATTTTTTTATTTCCTAGTCGATTAGAAGTCTCACTGTATACATTAAAATCAGTTTATCTCAAAATGTAAATTTTGATGTACGATGTACCTTTTCTGAGAAACTACTGTTCACAGGTATGTAAATTTTTTATGAATTTGTTATAATGATGTCTAATATGTACTAAAATGAGCTTTTTGTAAAAAACTCAAAAATCTAATTTTTACAAATTTTTTAAGTAAAAAATGGATCAAATTTCGCAATGTTTGATAAAATATTTCATAATTTATTAAAAAATTCAGAATTAGCTAAAAGCTCATTTTAGTATAATAAGAGAGGTGTACTTTAATAGTATGAAATATTTCAAGCATATACATGAAACAGATTTTGAGAAAAGGTACATCGAAAACAGCCAATTTAACATTGTCAGTTATATAGAGAGAGAGGTTTCCAACTCCCCATAAGTGTATCAAACAGAAAGACGGTTAAAAATATTTTTATTTTGTGTACTCTATATTTCAATGTGTAAGCCGAGGAAGTTTATAAAATTTAAAGTAAGGACGTTGGCCTACATATGGATCAGTTAATCTCGGATAACAGGTAGTTTAGGAAAAAAAAGGTCATTTTTTTCGTTAGCCATACATACCCTATTTTTATCTTTTGACTTTTTATGGATATTGAATTGAATATTTATTTATAAGCAATAAAAACATAAAATTTTCCCATAAATTCAAAGTCGTAGTCTTCCGAAGGGTCAGGGACGGGAGTTTCTAAATAGTTGGTAAAATTTGGATTAAATCATTGGGATGTCTAAATGCAAATGATCTTCACGTAGCAAGTTTTCTTCCAAAACATGAATCATGGTTCAATGATTGCATGTCTTATAAAAATTTCTCTTCCTCCTAATTACCGAAAAAGGGAAATAAAAGGTGCAGAAGATATGATTGACACAGATATAGTGAATAAAATACCAAGAAATCTCATCCTTTCAACGACTGCAACCAGCCAAAATATTCTACAAGCGAAATGCTTTAAGTCAGTGTTTCTCAAACTGTGGGGCGCGCCCCCTATGGGGGCATAATAACCCTACAATGGGGGCGCAAGTATAACAAAAAGGGGAAAACAAAAGGTTATTTTAAGAAAATTATTAATTTACCGAAAGGAATAAAGCATACATTCTGACATTATAAATAATAAAATACACATATTGCTCTCACTTATAAAAGTATCAGTACTGCACAATGTTTCATGATTAATTTAACAGAACTCAGTTAAGAAAAGTTTAATAATTACCAGTAACACTATGGGTATGTCAAAAAATTATGTTCAAAAACTTAGTATTTGACAATTTGTACGGTTTATATAAGTAAAGTCGTATTGTAGCTTGGCGTCAAAGTATATTATTATTGAACTCAATACATTATTATTGTATGGAGGGGGGGCGATGAAAATTATTATTGAAAATTGGGTCGCAAGCATAAAAAGTTTGAGAAGCACTGCCTTAAGTAAAGTGTACTCTTCTCACACATACACACATGTTATGTTTTCTAAATTTTATATATATATATATATATATATATATATATATATATATATATATATATATATATATATATATATATATATATGTATATTAGAAAGTATACATCTTGTATCATTCCAGATTTAATTAAAAGAATTGTGAATAAAAATTGAATAAATTGCTTAAATGTACTATGGAATAATTTAATTCTTTGAAGCATTTGTAAAAATCGTTTTCGTATAGAAAGTACATTTAAGATTCTATATTCGAATACTCCCCGCAGGTTCGAACCCAGTACCACTAAAGACCCGCCGTGTAGGGCAGCGATGCACGTTAAATCTGTCGAGAGCTGAAACGTCCTCCCGTTGGTGTGGTGTGGTAGTTAGGAGAGGGGGGTGCCAGCTCAGGTGTCGTCCACGTCACTTGACCATGGTTCAAAATTACGTGGTCCGTCGCCAAAAGCCCTCGTGTAGCTGAAAAGTGCGACGTTAATATTCAATCAATCAATCAATCAATCGAATACTCCCCGAACCAAGAACCAATGCCAAGAAATCGTGTCTTGTAAAAGTACAAGCCTTTGTGAGAGCATGAAGAAGAATCGGAAGGGATAGCCTAGTATAAGAAAAAACGAAAATTTATTCAAAAGAATTGGGACAAGCAGCCAAAAGAAACGCATTTAGGGTGATGCGTAGAATATTAAATGCTGTTTGCCCTGTGAAGTAAATTCACATTTCAGTTCTGACAAGAAAGAAAAAAAGTATTCGATGTAAAAAAACCCAACCTGTCAAAAGTAAAGGAAATGTGTTATTAAAAAGAAAGGTTTTATGTTTGTAAAAAACATACACCCCACAACTATGTGATACAATTTATCCATCATATTTTTTTCTTGTGTGTGTGTGTCATATTTATGATTTTTCTTTAATTGATTAACGCTTGGTGTAATTTAAGCATTAGAAAATTTTTCTCTAAAATTTTGAAGCCTAGATAAAAACTTTTAATATGACTTAGTCTCAATGAATTCACCATATTTTTACGTTATGTTAAAAATAAAAGTATAAAATAACAATCTCGTAATCAATATAGAACCTTAAATTGCTTTATTTAAAAATACTAAGAAAATATGTAAAAACAATACTATAAATTTCTGTAATTTTTTTTTTGCAGTGATGTTTTTTTTAAGTACAAAATGGGAATGCAAACAAATGCTGTTGATCACATATACACAAGAAAAATCTTCAATATTTTTATTAGAGATATTAAAATAATGGAGTTTTGAAACGTTTATGGTAAGAGAGAAAAATTTCTAAAATATCAATAGAATTTACCACCATGAACTAATTCGCATACCATCCTTTTAAACGAAGAAATCATGGCCTTTTGATATCAAGAAAAGGGAATCAAGGGGATTTCATGGATTTTTTAGTAAATTCAACCAATTATGTCGACAGTACTCTTTTTATCTTATCAATTATTAATATTTATATTCGAAAATGCATCTGCTTAAAGGAATATCCAATAGGTGTGAAATTTGAATATCTGCGTAGACCTCTATAAAACATACAAATTATTAGTCTTGCAGGAAACATTTATTTCATGTAAGTGAGTAGCGTCAACTAAAAATACCATTTAAAGAGAGAACAGAAAATTGTTTTTAAATACTAAGGTTGTATCTTACCGTTTTTTTGCGTGAGAATCTGTAGTTTGTATTATTAAAGAATACGGAAATCGAACACATTTCTGAGTTCGACCAAAAGTAATTCCAAAAAAGGGCATCGAAAGGATCTCTGATGTTTGCATGTGCCTAAAGTCCTATAGAACAAAAAGAGACCTTACGTTGGACACAAAAATATTTTCAGCAATTGTGCGTTGCCCATTACTTTGCCCTATTGCCTTGGTCCATCCATTATCTCTGATATATTACCCATAGAACTTAATGGGCGATGACTGAGGCAAGCGACTGGCACAGAAATGGAGACGCATTTTGATAATAGGAAGAAGTATTATGACTTAACAAACTCTAAGAACTTATAAAGTTGCTTTCTTTTTATATCAAGGTGTGTCGCTATTGTTATTGCCAGTGAAGACAGTTACACAAAAATTGCTGATTTTTCTTGTTATCTTATCAAACAAGGTAACTATTTTAATAATTTTAGCCCTTGTATTTTATGTTATATGTCCAATGAATTTATTATCGGTATTTTTCCGTTTTAATTTTATAACTGTATTGAAATGACCAGCAATGCATTTTTACAGTGAAAGCATTTTCAGATTAATAATTATAATAATCAATGTGTTTTGAGATTAATGTACAGAAAAAATTTTTTATATTACGGGTAGGTTAAATTTTGTAGATTAAAAGGAAAAATATATTTCCATTTTAATGATAATCAATACATTAGAGACATTGTTAATTATTGAAAAAAAATGTAAAAAAAGGTTATTATCTCTAATTTTTATATTATTTACATATTGTTGTGATTAAAATTTAATGTGGGAATTAGTTTCTACCATTTTAGAACTAATTTCGCATGTACTAATTTAATATGCAATTCAAAATCTCTCAATCAATAGTATTGTAATTAGTAACTAACTTTTTTTAAAAAAAATAGGATGGGTATTGCTGCAATAAATGATACTTTAAAACACACAAACATTAACGTATTAAAAAGAAAAGAAAGTTGTAACGAATGGAAAAAAGACGGATAATAGTGCACCCTCTCCTGACAGTGGGAACACTGAATCAGTTAGCTTACCAGCTCGATGAAGAAAGCAGATGCCAATGACTACACGCGAAAACCTCTCGTTATTTGTATAGTATTAACTGTTTTGATGTAATTGTAACTTTTCTCAATTTGAATGCGCCGTTTTTTTTAAAAATTATTTGAGATAAACGCAGTGGTACTTTTTTAGTCCAGGTCATAAAGTGAAAAATAATCTTAATAATATTTTATGGAAATTATAGTTTCTATTTACAGCCAATCATTCATTTGCGCAAAATAATTGGTAAAAATATTTTTGGAGCTCTGTGATAAACCAATATAAAGTTCTCTTAGGCTTAAATTTAATTAACAACAATAACATTCTATAAAAAAAACAAAAATAACTTCTGATTTAACTATCAGAAGTTAAATAAAGAATACATTCTTAGTTATATATAAATAATTCTTATTCTTAAACTGAACTCGACATTTTGCCAAATAATTGTGTATATGCATTACGCATTACCATGCTAATGATTCATAAATGGTTCACAATTTTTTCACACGTTGACACATATAATATTAAAGTACTTAAGTCAGTCCTTCTCAAACCTTCAATATTTGCGACCCAATATACAATCAGAATTTTCATTGCACCGTCCTTTCTTACATTAACAATATATTGAATTCAGTAATACTATACTTTGACGCTAAATCTACAATACAACTTTACTCACTTAAGTACCTCTCGCTTACCCAAAACGTTAATAGCCCCGTACGTATATATACGTCTTTTCGAAGTACGATCTTTTCTTTGTACTGCTATCCATAACATTATACTGAAGGGTTAGGAATACAATAAAAAGACCTTGACAGATTTGAAAAGGATTTACTTATTTCAGAGAATTTGCTTATTTATTCTTTTTCTTCCCCCTTCCCCCGCCAATACATCACATTCGCGTGCTTCTGTGGAAAACGGTGGATATCATTGGGGAGTGAATGGCGTAACTTTATATCCGCAGTTACAGGATTAATGAATTATCAAGATAATTGTTAATTTTTCTACAAAAGTTTACGTATGATCCATGGGTTAGCTGGTAATTATTAAACTTGTTCTTCTAATATTGTTAAATTAATTATGGTATGCATTGTGCGGTACTAATGTATTTTTAAGTTTATTATATCAGTGTGAATGTGTATTTTATTTTGTCGGAATGTATTTTGTTTGTTTACTTTCAGTAATTTAACAATTTTTTTTTTAAATAATCTTTTGCTTATACGACTTTTCAAATATGTTCGCGCCCCCCTCGTAGAGTTATCACGCCCCCTCTCCCCCTCAGGTGGACACGCCCCATAGTTTGAGAAACGCTGATTTAAGGTGCATTTAATTTTCTTAACTATTAAAGAATCACAGAAATTTAGTCTATTTTCTTAGTCTAATTAAGGAAAGGGAAAGTCAACGAAATACTTATACATTAAGGGAGCCTTATATAATGTGGGAGGCATATTTTTTTATTTCATCTAAACAAATATAGACATATTTTAGCAAAATAATTTAGTATATACTTCACAGAATTTTGCAAGTAAGTGAAAACGTTTTGTATTCTTAATTCCCACTAATAAAACTTGCAAGTACAGAAATAATTCTCAGACGAATTTGTAAATTATTGTTTTAAATGCCTATTAAAATATTTTTCCTTAATGTAAAACTACAAACTAAAATCTATCTACAACTAGTCGATTTCTTTTTCTAGGATAATGAATAAATTTATGTGAAGGATAATTCGTTTTTCCAATTATTCACTCAAAGAATTTGAAATCCATTTAAAACTTTTAAACATGGTATTTACTTAACACAAATGCAATTGGGTGTATTTAGATTTGAAGGAAAGGCAAGTACAATGTCTCAGAGGATTTTAATTAAAATTATCTAAGCGTTTTGGAGGAAACACACATATTCCAAGTTCATTTTATTTCAATCAAACATTTTAACTCAATTCTTTAAGTATAGTAGATTTAAAAAGAAAAAGCTTATTTTTTCAAGAAAGTATTCAAACAAATAAAAACACAAATTTCAACATTTTCGAATACTTTTGCCATTAATAAAATTTATTATCGAGAGAGCATGTTTCTTGCAGATAATATTCTGATTCAAAGTTTGTATGTTATCAGTTGCTTGCATGTGCATGCTGTTTATCTCTCACATTATTTGTATAGTAGCACAAATAAAAGAGAGAAGTAAAAAATAAATAAAAATATTCCCTACTAACAAGTAAGTTTTCCTGTGGCATTTTAACTTTTTCTGTTTAATAAAGAATGTCTTCTAGCATTAGTGGGTTACGAAAGTGGTCTTATATATCATAGACATTTCTTGTACGACCTTTTTTCTTCTTCCTCTCAGTGGTATAGAAAAAAAATAAGTGGACAGGATTGGGAGGTAAAAATAAGTTGCCAGAGATCACAATCAACCTCTTTTCGGGGGACTGAAGGACATCTATTCTTGCATCGACCACTGATTGTTATGGTCGACATATACAGGTTTACGACGCCTTACATGACGAATAAATAAGAGTCCCAATCCAGGAAACATTTTTGCTTTCCTTATTGCTGACTTTCTCTCAAAACCGCTGCCCAGAGTGGTTTAGAGCTTCGTACCATTTCTTCGTCTAGAAAATTCCATCGGGATTATGAGGTTGGCATAAAATATATCAGACAAGAAGAAATGTTACAAGAAATAAATGTGCAGAATGATTATATGTGTCTTATATTTTGGTTAGGAACTTTCCAGAAGTTCAGGAATGTGTATGTAAGAAATATTTTGAAAATATCCTGAAGATGTGAATTTGTTAATGTATATATATTGAATGAATAACAAGCATTACAAAGAATAATGGCCCCGTCTTTTTTCGAAATACTAAAAATGCGTGTGTGTATATAAATAGTATTTAAAAAAAATTATAGTAACTTTGTTTGAATTTTACTCTAAATTTCGAAATTTATTAATTATTTAGAGATAAAATGTTCAACTAAGAAGCTCGTGTAACAAATTTTACATACATTTTCCTTTAGTAATGATTATTCCACTATAAACTAAGAAAGTTTAAACTTACATTGTCCGAATCAAATTGATTTATATTTCAATAATTTTACGAAAATATTTTTTCATAATTTTATTTACTTACACCTCAATTTATATTATTATTATATCATATTCTCTTATTATATTGCCATTTCAACAAAAATAGATTTTCTCATCGTTCCATTACTAGAAAGTATATGTTTTAAACTAATGCTATTTTTGAATTTGTTCTATTATTGCATTTTATGAGATTTAATTACAAAATTATAAATAGCTGAAAAAAAAGGATTATTTCATAATATTTATATTAAAATGGAAAATGGTGTGGGATTCATAATGGTTAAGGAAATATTAAGTAGCAGTAAAAATAAAAAAAAAAATCTAAAACTTGACTACAAAAAAAAAAGAATTAAATTATTTTAATAATCTTAACGAAAACTTACGTCATTATTTTTACAGTGTATATTACTTCAATGCTCTCACAAAATCTTTTATAAAACGGAAATTCAATAAATATTTTGAAGCATTTATCTTAGTAAATAATCCATTATGATAAAACATTCTTTATTTTTCGATGGAAAGATTTAAGGGAATATCTCTCACACAAAGATTTCCTAGAGTAAATAATATAGTCTAGACTATGATTATGTAATTTATTTTTTGAAAAGATTTAAGCAGTATTATTTTCTGAATTAATTTTGTCAGTACTCTCTGTATATACTCCAATATGGGGTGCGCATAACATAGCGCCCAAACTCTACACATCCATATTCCTCTTTAGAACTAAATTAAAGCCGAAATAATTGTATTTGTACGATTCATAGTTTATGAAAAAAATACGGTAAATGATGATATGTGATTGGCTCATTGTGGGGTTGCGGCGCATTTCTGTGTTCCTGTACGTGATTGACAGGTTATGATATACTCCGACTACTAGATCGGACATGTAGGTATGGTTTTACAGCCACCACGATCGCTGGATCTCCCACTGTTGATTTTTTTTCTGCGGTACTATCTCAAAGAAATGGTGTATCGAGACGAAGTGCAACAAAAACGGACTTGTCCTTCTCACTGCTGTAAAGTGAGTACTCAACCATTCCATGGGGCGCTCAAATCTGCCTCGGTATGCAGGCAGACATTTTGAACATCTTCCTTTATAAATATTTGTAAACACTGCTGTTTATGTCTCCAGTACGTTGCTTTTTCCCTACATATCTGTACTTAATCATATGTAACACGGATGAAAAAATAATATTCATGCATTGCAGAAAATTACATTATATAAATGCTATTATTAAAACATATTAATCCTATATGAAATGATAGTAATGTATTTTTCTTTGAGGTATTAATATTTTGATAGAGCACTTGTCTGTGATTCAAATTACGAAGTTCATCACCAATAAACAGTAGTGTCATAGCATGACGATAATAAATCTCTTCTACAGTTAATATGTATACAGAACAGCATAACATACTTACTATCTGCATAAATATCGTAATAATACATTGAGATTAATGCCAATAGTTATTCGTAAAAAAGAATTTCGTTGGAATTATTTGCAAACACTCATTAAATAATTGAAAAGCAATAAACAGTAGTTCATAAAGTCAGTTAATATTTACCAACACTCTTATTTACTGAGAAATGCAATGTTATTCGTAAAAAGAATTTCGTTATCTAACGATTATCTAACGATTATCTAGCATAATTAAATTGTAATTTATATGCTAAGTTAAAAATGCATTTTATGTACATTTTGAATACAGTTTTCTATGTATAACATATGGTTATTTCATTAATTTATAATTATCCACCTATTTTTAGAACAGATGATATAAGAAACGTATATTTTTATATTAAGAAAAGGAAATTGAAGAAACTATTTTTGTTCTGTTTATTATATTTCTCTTCAACTGTTGCATTTACTCATGAAAAATTTATTATTTTGGCTTTTTTTTAATTATTGCGATATACTTTGAATTGCGTTGACTTGCATCTTTTATTTATAACCTAATATCTCTTATTATAATATAAGAAATATAAGAGATATATATATATATTTTCTTATATCTCTTATGCACTTTATTCATGGTTAATGGTAGATTTATTTTAATGTCTACAGTTTATTACTATTTTGGGGTATTTTTTTGGTTACTGATTCCTTCCACGCACATAATTACATTTTATCGATTTCTGAGTTTCGTAAAATTTCCCCAAAAATTTATAATACTTTTTTTGAATTTAAAATATTGTTTTTTGCTAACTATTTAATGTTTCTCTTGTTTTTAAACTTTGTAAAATAAAATATAGTTTTTTGTTTATATAACATTAAGATGCATTTCATGCACTTAAATGTATGTTTAAAAGTTAAGATATCACTATTAAATTTTTTAAAAGCCTTATTTATTACTCTACAGTACTTTCTAGATTTTAAGCTTGGGTATAATTTAATTATTATTCTCTTTCTATTAGTAGGAAAATGACATTTAATTCTGAAACCCTAACTAATTGCATAAAAACTACACATAGATGCAAATGGAAGCCCAATTAAATACAGTTGAGCCTCCATATAAGGAACCTCTATATTGCGAAATTTCTATGCAGTGAACTTTTTCCAGGAACCAAGAACATTTCACGATTTTCTTCGTAAAATACGCTCCCAATAGCGAAGTTCATTTTTTATAAATATAACGAATCTCTTTTTCTGTGATTCAATTTTTTTTCTCCTTATTTGTTCTCTCTTTTAGCACATTTTATGGTGATCATAAATCTTGAACTGTATTTTTTAGGTGCCTAACTTGCCGAGACTAATGGACTTCTGGGCATTTCATCCAAGAAGTGTGCAATCTATAACTCCCATTGTAGAGTGCATTGGAAATATCTTCGATATCCCCTTCCACCTTCAGTAGAGGCTTGTGTCCTTGAACTAGTATCCGTTCATTTGTAGTATTGATCATTCGCACTGGTAACTTTGTTTCTTGTAGCTCGAAAATGTCAAAACGTTAGTACTTGAGCATAAAAGAAAAAAATTCAATTCTTCAGGATAAAGGCGTCCAGAAACTTTTCTTGCAGTTTTTCTTTGTTTTTTTTAGGTAAGATATATAAAATAAATATATCTTAATTTACAAAAAGTGTGAATAATTATTATTATTTTGTAATGTATGATGTTTATGAACTTCAAATTTGTTTTATGTGGTTTATTAAGAAAATTGAAAGTTGAACCTCTATATAACGAATTTTCCATATAAGGAACTTTTTTTCAAGATTCAGCGATTTCGTTATATAGAAGTCCAAATGTATTTAAATAAATTTTGAAAAATAAAATTGCTTAATATGTTTTTTTTAATTTAGAGAATAATTAATTCAGTACAAAAACTTAATTATCAATTTGAATAATAAAAACTAGAAAGATGAAATAAAACCAATTAATATTAAATATTTTTTAGAACCTCCTTCCCAATGTCCAATAATGATTAAATTCATACTTTTGTAAGACAACATTGCAAAATAAATATGTGTTTGTCTCTTTAAATGATTTTGAAATATGTTAGTAAAAGACTTTATTATAAGTTATTTCTATTTATTCTAAAATTAATAATATATGAGCTTTTATGTATTAATTTATTCCGAGCATTTACATTGATTAAAAAGCAATCTATTCAAAATTAAAAAAAAAAAACTTTAAAATTTGGAACGGAAGTGAATATATCGATTGCTTCCAAGAAATTCAAGATTTCTTCTTCGAATTCTTCCGAACTTAATGAATTTTGAATAATAATCGAAGTATTTGAATATTTTAAACACATACTTTATTCTATATCTTGTATCAACTTCATTTATTCATTAATAAGCTTATTTCTAGAATGTTAGTGTATTTAACAGTCTCTTTTTTTTCTTTTCATTTGTAATTTATAAACAGTATTTTTTATGAAGCTCTCTTTTTTATTTAAACATAAAAACAATATAAATTATTTAATTCTTTCAAACGAATCTTTTATTTAGTGAAGTGTTAATCCGAAAACCAATTTCTCTTCTTTTCATTCTCTCTTAAATTTTACTTTTTTCTGAAGTGAATGAATTTTTGTTTTGCCTTCAAAAAGAACCATTAGATTCAAAATTAAGAATGCATCCCTTAGATAAATACGAAAAAAAACTAATCACTACTTTTAATGATAAAACTGAAATTAGTGACTTAAATAAACATTTAATTTTCATTTAAAGTTTTAAAATAGATTTTAGTAAATTTTTCATTGCTTTTTGAAACAGTTAATATTGATAAAAGAAAAATAGAGAATTTAGCGGCAACGAAAAATATACCAAATGATTTTTAGTTTATGGAAATCTAGTAATTCACAATAACACTTGAAATTCAAGAGGGAGTTAGATATTTATTATGTTGACCTATATGAACAGTAAGTATTTATACAATATTATACTGATTTAATTAACATGATTGTTCACAAGATTGCAGCGAATTATTTTCTACACAATTACTATTGTATAAATAATACAAGAAATACAATGTTTTCAAAATCAAGAGTTTCAATAGATCTAGAAGCATTATTTTCAGAATCCTCCGGTTGAAAAAAAGGTGTTATTGTATAAAAGAAATTATTAATATAAATAACTTTTTTTTTTATGTAATTTCTAGAACCTATTTATTCACTAAGGTTTGCATAATTTTATTGTTTGAGTATATAACCGTTTTTTTAAATATTTTGTGCTACATAAACATAAAATGGATTGGAAAGCAAAATACGCGACACTAAGAGTATTGATTCCAAGAATTTAATCTCAAACATTTATTTTGAATGTGTTATTTCTTCAGATATTTTTAAAATTCAAATTACAGAAAAATTATCAGGATAGAACATATCACTAAGCGTATAGAAATATTTAATCAAAATATTGGGAACTAATACCTTAATATATAGAGAAAAAGGTCAAGTTACAGACGTTCAGAAATAGTTTTCTAAAAGAATAAAAACAAAAGTATTTAATAACATCTTCTATTTGATCCAAAATGTCTCAGAAGAACATATTTTTTCTCATGGAATGCATCAAATTACAAGTAAAATTTATTGATTTCAGTCTTTCTTTTTGAAATTTTATTGTTTTACTTTCGAAGCAATTGCATGTAAAAGTGCTTAACATAAAAGCAGAAATTCGCATGATAAATAGAATAGCGAAAATCTTTTTCCCCCTCTTAGCATAAAGTTAACTGCAGAAAGATATGAGGAAATACTTTCTCCTGTTCTTTATCTTTTTATTTATTTTGTCTTGTTCAAACATTCCTTTCCAATCGATAAACTCAAATAAATTGATTTTTAGGTGCTATTTTTGTAAAGGTAATGTGACTCAATGCTTAATGCGATTCAGAATTTATCGACCGAATACGTATAGGATCATTTGCTTTATTGGTTTAACTTCAGTATTCGCATTAAAATTTTCTTGCTACTAAAGAATGTATGCTTTCCTATTGCGGGATATGATCAGTTTTACAGTGAAATTGGGATTTACTTATGTGTTTTAACTTGTACAATATGTTGGCCAATTTCAATATATTGCCATATTATATAATTACTAGCTATTAACTCCCAAACTTCTGGGCATTTCATATGTATATTTAGATTATAGTTATCTAAGTCCTAGCATTAAGCATTGATTGTATTGAAAAATATTCTTACTGTCCTAGGCTCTTGATTTAAATAAGATATAACTTGAATTTTTAATCTTTATATATATGTATCATCTACGACTTATTGACATCCACCTCTCGAAGTTGATAAGAAAAAATAAAAGAAATATGTTTGTGAAATTTCAAGTCTGTAAGTCTGATTATTCAAGAACGATATTTTTTTTTGTCTATAATGCCCCCGTAACTCTCTGCAAACTTCCTTGTGAACCGGTGTCTGCGTGACCACTCTTAGTGGATCAATATTCAACAGAGGACATTTTAAACCCAAATTTCAATTTTAAAGTCTAGTATTCTAAACACGGGAATTTTTTTATCGACAATGTCCCCATAACTTATTTCTCCACAATCCCTCTTGGCTGTTGATTGCCGCAAAACCAAGTATTAGCGGTATGACGTCGTGAGTAGATAATATGCAAAAATAAGTCACAACCTAATTTTGAAATAAAAGAATTATTTATTGGCTCAACAGATTACTATGATTGAAGCAATAAAGTACAGTCCCTACGCCAAGCCGGTGCATTCAGTCTATATCACGGGAGATCAATCCAATCCTTTGTCCGAAGGGCACTTGTCCATCTCTCTAAGACGTTGTTTCCAGTTCTCCAAAGCCACCGGCTTTCATGGTCTCTACCTTCGTCCGAAAAATCTCCTTCGGACTCCGACTCCGATCTCGGCTGGTCTCTCTCCTCTCTTTCGGCTCTCGTCTTTAGCCTCCTCTGTCCAAGCCTCTTTTTTTCCTATCTTTCCTCTCGTCTCCCAAAAAACTTTTTTAAACACCGGGGTGGGTCCCCAACGCGCCCCTCGTCCCTTCTCATTGGCAGACCACCAAAGTCTCTTCAAGGCAATGGGCCTCATTAGTGTTCCATTCGTGTGGAACACACAAATACACTGCCGGACCGTCTGGAATCTAATAGCACACATTTCTTGATTGGCATCTGGACCTTTTTTTCCCTATCACACTGCATTTGTTCCTTACAGCCATTCTCTCGATATCTGCCGGGGCGACTGACTCTTTGGTCAGACAGGTTTCGTCTCTTGGCCCCCGGTGGGCACTTCTTTATCCATTGTGACTTCCAGTCAGAGTGTCACCGCCATTTTGAGGCCAAGCAATAAACAATGACCCCACGTGCACGGTCTCTTAGCCACCTGCTCTGAACCATAAAACTTGGCATGAATAGGAGGGTGATGTACATCCAAGTGAAATCGTTACAGCGGATATCTTCTCGAGGAATAATTTTTGCCAAATTTAAAGTCCGTAGTCTAATAGATTGAGATCAGGAATTTTTTTTATCTATATTAGCCCTGTAAAATTTCGCAATCCTTTCTTGTGTGTTGATTTCCACAAAACTCGTTCTTAGTGGATCTCTACTCCTGCACACAAAAGTTCACGACCTTAGATCTAATAGTTCCGGAGATCTCGTAGCGAGTGAGTCACATTTCTCCTATAAATGTAAAAATAGAGAAAAACTCTTATTTTTCTAGTTCCAGCTTAGATATAATTACATTTTTTAAAATACATGGATTATTATTTTTTTTTACAATTACCCATTTAACGTGTTGGCAGTAAGAAATGTTAAGTTCCGTTGATAGCTAATGCTATAATAATATGATATAGGAGCCGGTTTGCATTTATGAGAAATATAATTCAAATGTGGTAATAAAAAGATGGTTATGTGTAGCATACTTATTGTTAAAAAATATTTTTCATTCCATTTTCTCTTAAAATATTTTGATTACCCACTTGCCCGTGGTAGGCACTAGATGATAAAATTCCCAAATGTCACATAAAATTCTGTCGTGTAATACGTAAACAAGAATCAACATTTTTAAAAAAATCAAGTGTACATTGTAAAAACGTGAACTATTTTCGTATTAAAATTTGTATTAAAACAAGAAAATTATTAAAGTTACGATGATACTGCATAAGGTAATTTACATAATCTTCCCACAATATAAGTAATAGGTGTGAGATGTTTCATAAATTTTACTAATACAGATAGTATATTTAAGGTTTTCTTAAAGAAATAGATTTTTATAGACTGCTTTCGTGGTATATTCCTAAATTTCATTCTTCCCACATTTTGAGCATGTGTCACCTGATTGGATTGCCACTTGAAACAGGTAGCTGTAGTAGCTAATTCGTCATGGCCATGGACTTATGGCCAGCGTGTCATGATCTTGAGCCAAAGTGTCACTGAATGCTTGCCGTTTAGATGATGCATGTTAAATCTGTTGAGGCTCATTGTCCTCCCATTGGTGTGGATGTTTGGAGACAGGGATGCTGTCTCAGGCACCACCATGGTGCAAAGTACGAATTAATCACCAATAGCCCTTGTGTTGCTTTAAAGTACGACATTAATATATACTCGCTCACTTAGCTACTTCAAACAGAATTTAGCAAAAACTCTGATCTCGATAAAGAAGAATTATTTTATAGATGTGTGATGAACATGGGTTCAAATGGTGTTGTTCCATATAGGATAAGAAGACATTATAAAAGCAAATGTTCTTTATTGAATTAAGGGTGTTTTCGGCTAATGTTAAGGAGTAGAACCCAAATCCGGAGTATTTTTTCAGATATAAAAGTACTCAAACATTAATACTATATTCTGGCTTCACTATCCTGTAAAGAAGGACTTATTTTATCATACTACTCATTTTTATCCGAGGACACATATTTTCTGTTATAAAATAAGTTTCGCACTTTTTCTCCTATACCATTATGGTAAATGAGCTATTCCTTTACGTATTCAAAGGAAAAACTAATTATATTTATGAAATATTTTAAAATTTTAAAAACACTATATTATAAACAAATGCATGAGTAAATTAAGTAGCAATGTCACAAATTTTTAGAAAAAGGGAGGCATTTCTTCTGTCCGAAAATGTGCTCCGCGTTAAGTTCACGTCCTTGTGCATATGGTGGAAATAGACTTAAATCAAACTATATGTAGAATAAGTACAAGTATACGTTGGAAGGAGCAATATCAACTAGATCCTAAGTATCAAAATTCCAGTTACATTTCTTAATCGACTAAACCGTCTCAATGACCTTAGTATTTTTCAGTTGTGTCCATCCATCTAATTTTTTATGCGATTTTTCAGTGGAAATCACAAGCACTAATCAAACTTATTCATAACCTTCATCAGTTCATTTAATACTCATCTTCATACTTTCTCACTTCGGGTTTCTTCAAGTAGCAATGTCAATTTGCATGCACCAGGTTAGGTTTCCAGCTCAATTATCAACGCCAAAAAAGAAACCCTCGATATTCAGCAAAGGAAAAAATGAGTGATAACCTGTTTCAAATGTAGCATTTTCTGCTAAAATTATGTTTTCTACCCTAACGGAATCATGCTGCTGACATGTTGCCCTTTGCATCATAAATTCTTTATCTGCATATTCCAAAATATTGCATGCATAACTGGGAGAAATAAATGTCCCGTCACTGCTATAACTAAATTCGCTTGTGTGGTCTACCAATAGCTTATCAGAAAATTTGCAATTTTATCTTTTATTATATCATTTATTTTATTGCTCTTTTATTTTCTTTGGACGGGGTGAGAGAGTGAATATTAACGTCGCACTATTCAGCTACACGAGAGCTTGTGGCGACGGACCACGTAATTTTGAACCATGGTGACGTGGACGACACCTAAGCTGGCACCCCCTCTCCTAACTACCACCTTGCTCCAACGGGAGGACGTTTCAGCTCTCGACAGATTTAACGTGCATCCCTGCCTTACACGGTGGGTCTTTAGTGGTACTGGGCTCGAACTCATGACATGCCTGCCATGATCCGATACCTTGACCACTGGGCTACCGCAGCCCTTCTTTGAACGGGAAGGTGCGCAGAACTACCGTCAGCAAATGACTCATGTTGCAAGATCAATATTTCGAATATATATAGTCATTTTATTTTTATACTGATCTAATTGAACGTCAGCAATGCTTAAGGGAATCTTGATCACAGAAAATACCAAAATATAACCATAGTGTAATCAATTTTAAATAAATTTTATACTGAGGATATATATTTATTTCCTACTTATAAAATGGAATTTCTTAAAATGTACTTTCGTAAACAATATAATACTTGTATTCAATAATAGAATATACTTGTATACAATAATAGAATATACTTGTATACAATAATAGAATATACTTGTATTCAATAATATAACCAACTCCAAAAGTTATCCTCTTAGACTTATAAACTCAAACTCAGTGGCACAACAGCCCATAAGGAACAAGGCCTACTGTGCCCATCCGAGTATACGTGACCATTGGGCGCTGAGGTGCATGAGCAGATGTCCAGAACAGATTGTCAGTCTGAAGCGAGATCCCCATAGTTTAAGTTCCTAAGCAAGCTTGGGGGGTACTCATTTATTAACCCACTGCAGTAAGAATGAAAGGTTGAGTCGACCTTGATCAGCCCGTGTAATAGAACCCGGACCTGTGGTGTGGAAATGCGATGCGCTACCTCTCGATCACTGGACTTATCTTAGACTTATAAGCCTTCTAAATAAGAGTATAACATATTTTTGGTATTGTTATTGGTTATAACATAATTGTATCTGAGAGCTCATATTTTTTCTTGAAATATCAATCTGCATATGTTATAGAGTAACCAAATCAAATTTTAATGAACAATTTACTAAACTATATTTCCAATTTATTTTATTTAATTGAAAGAAAAAAAAACTTATAAAACTTCTATTTTGAAAAAAAATTAACATGAAAATGTATTTAAAGGATTCGTATCTTTGAAATTTTCAAAAATCTATTTTAAAATTTTGAAACTAAGTTTCTGCATATCAAAGGGAGAAATAGTGTATTTCTTTCTTGCAATTTCCTTGAAAGGTTTGAAGTTTTCTTTTCTTTTCTTTCATATGTCTCTGTCTTTTCAAATATTCGCTCATCTACTTGCGCAGATGGGATCCCCTTCTTAAACTTTACATTTTAGAAGATGGCAAAGACTTCAAACTTTATTTCAACGGCGAGATAGCTACTTTCTTACAAAGCACTGGAAAAAAAGTTTTGCTCTTCTATTTTAAATTGCAGTGATACTGAGAACTTCAAAATTTAAATAGAGAATATTAAGCTCAACCAAATGGGAAAAAAGAAAATGTGCTAGTTTTTTTGCACCTTAAAGTATACCAAAATACCGTATCAAAAAATTAAAAATACCAAATTTTACAATATATTTTTCCTGCTAAAGAATCCTTAAATGAAGTGCAAGGAATAATCAAATAAAGTTATGGCCAGAAAAAAAAAGCATCTCTAAGCTTTGGTTATTTATTCTGACCATATGTTTGTTACAAAAATTATAAGAAATTTTGTATCTACCGTAAAATTCAACGTATAGAACGTATTTCTAACACCAAAAAATAAGATCAAAGTTTACGGGTTTGTGTTACACGTCAAATATAAGGATGACAGCTTTAAAATTAAAAAAAAAGATTAGTGCATACAAAAATTTAGACTTCTTTATATATCGAAATATTGTTTATTTAAAAGAAATTTAGACTTCTTTATACATCGAAATAATTTATTTAAAAGAAATGACTTGCCTTCTGAACTTAAAAGAGTTACAGCTGTAGAAGGATACTATTTTTCAAATGTCTGGGATAATATATCGATATATATACTTAAAAATAAGATGTACTTCAAAACATAAGAACATTGCATACGTACACTTCAGATTTTTTCATAAAAAAGAGGGTGTGAGTTATACGGCGAACATACCTTAACATTAAAAATGCAGTTTGAAAGTATAGGTACGAGTTTACGGTAATTTTTGGCATAATACATATTTTACTTTTATGTAATTAAAAAATATAAGCATCTCGTAGTAATTTTTAAAATCTCAACATATAATTTCTCTAGTAGAGCAAATTTCTCAATTCAAAATTACAGCATCATTAAATTTATTTTTTATTCAGATTGAATTTAAAATCCTTCTTCATTGTTAGTTGAAGCATAAGTAATTTCAAAAAGTATTGTACTCAAAACAAAAATCACTCTTATTTAATAATATTCCGAAAAAAATAGTATTAAATATTACTATAAGTATAATTCTGTTCAACATATCATGAGTGATTATATGAATTAGTAAGCTTTGATTTTCAAATAGTTTACTTTATTTAATCACCTCATTTATTTTAGAAAAAACTTTAAACTCTTTAATAATCTTACAGAAATCTAATAATTCTACAGAGAATCTGAGGACTACATTAACGTAATTGAAGTTCTCCAATTTCTGGTTGTTTACTTGAGTATTTTTTATCCCAATAAAATTCCTATTAAATAATTGTAATATTTCAAATAGTAGTTTCATTAAAAAGGTTAGTAAGATGCTCATGTTTATTTGGGCAAATGGATCCCACGCATTAAGAAAAATTATAATTATAAATTGAATACATAACTTAAAATTCCCGAATACTTCTGTATTAAGATGTGACTGCAACCCACCCCCTTTTTTTCCTTGTATAAATACATAAATAATTTACTACAGAGTTTTGATAGCAAAAAAAAAAAATACATTTTAATGTACTTTTATCGAAATATATTTAAATCGTAAATAAATATATATATTTAAATGTAATATATTTAATCGTGACTCGTTAATGTCGTATTACAGTTGCTGAATGATCATTTGATGAGGGCAACTAAGACATCTGTACAGAAAGAGATATCTTACCTTTGAAATCATTTAAAATGTGAAATATCACGTTCTGTGATTCTACATTTTATCATGCGAGAAACAATTTACTATAGCTAAACATAAAATTTTTATCTTTTTATCCAAAAGATCGCGCTGGAAAAGTTTGTAAGAAAAAGGAATGGCCATTATTAATTTTTGTTAAATTTTTTGTTTCGTGCATTGAAGGCAATGCAAAAAGGCTTGAAATATGACTGCTGGTTTCCTATGCATATTTCTTTATTTGTATGGTTCAAACGTATTCCTTATATTACTCCATTTATATACAGATAATTACCTAAAATAATTAAATTTTTAAGCCTTCATACTGTGACGGGCTCACGCGTCTTTTCTTTAACATGTCCTTTGGGTTCTTTGGGCCAGAATTAATGGCAACTTTTTTCCAACCAAATCCAAGAAATGAAGCGTGAATGAAAGATGCAAATGAACAAACTTTTAAATATCGGAACTTAGAGTAAGCGGTATGGCAATGTAAGGTAATGTTTGACAATTGATGTTAGTTTGTGGCAGTTGATGGTTATTATAGTTCGTGGTTCAAGTCTGAATGAGTTTTACGTGACTTGAATAGAAGTTATTAGTGATCGAATATATGAAGGTCAAGTTGCACACCAGTGCATACAAAGACAAGATTAAGTATAGGACAAGATTGATCGTTTCTCTAAGCTGTAATAAGGTAGGATTGATTATTTAAAATTGGAATCAGGGATTAGGAGGTTCACTTATTAATAGTGGTCTGAATTATAGATTCAATCTTATTATAAGTATATATATATATATTGTGTGTTGCGTATTTTGCCATCGTAGATTCTCTCATATTAATTATTATAATTTAATTTGTTAAAGGTTTAAGTTGAATATCTTAATAAAGTCATATTAAGATAATGTTTGATCCTAGTTCTTTCGCTAATCCTACACCTCTAGCTCACGCTGATACTTCGAGAGATGTTCTTCCAAGGGGAGGAACATCACAATACATTTATTTCGTTTTTATTTTAAAATTACGTCATCAAATCAGTTGCGGTGGCAATGACGGTCACGAACTGGAAGCTGGTGTTATTTCTGATGAGTAGTGAATCGATCTCTGAAGCTAATAAAAACCAAACTACGCTTTAAATCTGTGCATACTCAAATGTTTTTCATTGCTGCTGTTGTTGTTGCTAAAGCTACCTGTCTGACGATGTCAAATCGAGGTCTTCAAAATTCATCACGTCAAAGGGCTGAATGTACGCCTGCCGTTAGCAATAGCCTTAAGGACCATATAAGTTACTGTGTGATTTGGTTCGGTTCCATCCCAATTTTGAGGGAGAACACCCTGGAGGTAACAAAGGGATTTGCAACTCGACGGTTATTTAGAGTAACCCCCATCTCCACCGCAAAGGAACTATACACTTACAAGCATCCATGCCTTCTCCTGGATTCAAACCCAGGCCCTACAACACAACAGGTCAGTGCCACCAATCACAAAACTGGACGGATGACTCTCATTGGCCTGAAAGTATCGATAAGGGGATGCCAACTCATGCTTAATCCGGGAGAAGGAGTTACGTTACTAACATTACGATACCTTGGGGTGACTGAGTCAGTCCAATAACCTTTTATAATTATTTTTATTGTACGCGATAAGACTCGTAATTCCAGGGAGTAATTTAACGAAAAAAAATATACTTACCTAATTTTAAGGACTTTTAGTTTTTTTGTTGTTGTTTGTTTTTTAATTTTTGAAATGATTTTAATAATTGCTATTAAAACTGCTTAGTTTTAGACTTTTTTTTCACTAGAATGTTTTCAATAAAATACAATATTTAAATAAAATTCTCAATTGTTACTTTTATCTAAATATTTCATAGTATGGTAATTCCTTTTTTTAAAATTTGTTTTTGTCATTGCTTTATTTATCTTGATACCTTGTCAATAGCAGCTATTTTCTTAATTATTATTTTCAATACATTATCATCTCCGTATTCTGCTCATGTTTTATACCCAATTCTCCACATTTGATTCTTTAAAAATAAGGAAAAACATATGTGTAAGACTGAACATTTACTTTCATCTCTATGATAGGTACAAAAAAATGGGATTTAAAATATAATTTTCTTTATTATAATTACAATTTCTTTAACGACGAACATGGATTTAAAAAACATTTGCACGTATCCCATTTCATCGAATTGATTAGAAATGAAATTAATTATAACAATAGAGTGAATTTATTTTTTAAAATATTAATGTGATTATCTGTAGGATGACATTTATTTTATGTGTAGAATAGTTTAAAAATATGAGGTGAGCAATTGAATGCAAATGTCTTTTTTATGTATAATGAAAACAAAATAAAATAATCTTTGAATATTTTTTTAAATATATTTTAAAATTATCTTTATGGAACTAGTATGCTTAGTTTTAGTTTATTCAAATTATAACAGCATAAATTTAATTATGTATGTAAATAGTTTTGAAATAAAATCAATTAAAGTCATGGGAAAAAACTGTGTGAAAATTCGCACATTCAAAGGAACTAAACCTTTAAGAATATCCATAATTGTATTTATTTTAACTGAAAGATTTGCATATAAATTAACTAACATTTAATTAAGAAAAAATTTTAGTTTTCCTTAAAAATGATTTTGTGAATTCCAATGAATTTAATTACAGAAACATGACCAACTTTTACATTGATGCTAGGTTTATTCAGTCTGAAAGTAGTTAAAAAAGATTGAGAAAACATTGAATCTATTTTTTGTCAAATTTTTTTTTTTTTTTGGATTTAGAATATTAGTTTAGTGAAATAAAAATTAAATGATAAATTAGTAAAGCAAAAGAGATCAAGTTATTACTATTACATTTGTATTTTATCATATTTTTGCTTTAATGTAATTCTAATTTGATACAAGGTATTTAAATTTGCCTCTTTATATTCTATATCACAAGAAATATAATTATAGCTAGACATTATTGGGATGATAATAGTATGAGAAAAACGTTTTTGACAGCCAAATATTTCAAAAAAGATAAATGAATAATTAAGTATATGCAAAGAAGCCTCTTTTGATTTCGAGAAAATTTCTTGAACCCAATATTTCCTTACACGTGTGAAAAATATTAATGCCTTCAAAGCATAAAAAATTTAAAAATAACTATTATTGATTTATTGAAGTTAGTCTTAAAAAATAATAATAATCTTCATAATACAATAAATAGCAGAAAACGTAACGATGTATTATTTAAAACATTAGAGTTAAAAAAAAACAACTTTTACACAACTTTTTTATAGAAACGAAAAAAAAACTTTTGCTTTCTGATTAAATAAACATCTTTCTATCAATATTATTTAAAATGAGGTGTCAAATCATTTAACTTTGTTTTCTAGTTATGAAATGTTAAACAATATTGCTTAAAAATTACAAATTTATTAAAAAAATTGTGAATATGAAGACTTAAAGGGAATATTTAAATCTTATAAAAAAAGGATCTTGAAAGAAACACATCACATGTTGCCAGCTTTCAAAATTCCTCTTTATTACGAGATTTTTCCCTAGAACTATAGTAACTAAACAGAATTCTATAGAATTTAATCGTATTAAGAAATATGATTTGTCCCTCAAACTCAAACTTAGTGGCGCAACAGCCTATGAGGGCCAGGGCCTACTTTACCCATCCCAGTATACGTGACCATTAGGTGCTGATGTGCATGAGCAGATGTCCCGATCAGGCAAGTGTTTAATTCCCCAAGTAAGCTTGGTACTCATTTATCGACCCACTGCAGTAGGGATGAAAGGCTGAGTCGACCTTGTCCAGCCCGGGAATAGAACCCGGATACGGGGTGTGAAAGAACGAAACGCTACCACTCAACCTCTGGGCCTTTCTGACTTGTTCCTACAAACTAAAATAATTATGTTGGATGTGTTTTATGATGACATTACAGATAATACCAGGTAACATATGGGCAAAAATGTTATTTTTTAGAATTGTTTTTATTTTCGTTATAGTTGTCTTTTTGCTCTGTTGCCACAGAGTATATTTTTAAGAATATTTTATGTATTACTTGATAATATTTTTGAATAGATACAATATTATTTTTATGAAAGAAAATATGAAACGAGCTAGAAATTTCAGAAAAAAAAGTTTTAATTTTGATTTTTTTCTCTTATTTACTAAAACCTTTTTTTTATGTTTTAAACATTTATTAATTTTTACAACAATAATACCAAATCAAAGAAACTGGAATTCAATAGGTATTTTAAATACAAAATATCTTGCTCACTTTAGCTTTTTTGATAATAATTAATGTTGAATTACATATCTATATATCTATAGCCATATATATATATATATATATATATATATATATATATATATATATATATATGTAGCACAAAAAATAAGATCGAAATTTACGGTTGTGCGTTATACTCCAGGTATAACACGAAACCTAATGATATATGAAACAAAATGTTCCATGTCTCAGTTTTCACACGCCACACACGTTTCACGATGCATATCTCTAAACATTTCATTAACACGTACGGTTTATCAATATAATACTTTAACTTTATGTTGATTATTACGAATAGATTTTTTTGTATTAATTTTTGTAATAGATTTTCTGTGAAAGTTAAAAAACATTAGCAGATTGTTTTTTACATTCAAAAAATGTATTTTGATAAATGATACGCGTGTTAAAAATATTTTTTCTTCAGATGCTTAGTCACAAATATTGTTTCTTAAAACTAAATAAAAATATATGTATGACTAATAAAAAAATCAATTAACTCCCCATTACTATAAAAATATATATTTAGTATCAAAACATTTCGTGGAAAATATATTAAAAGTATTACTTTCGAATTCTCTCTCTCAGCAGCATCAGAAAGTCTTATCAGAAGGAAAATATACTTTGAAAAATATTCTTTTGCTAAGAGGTCTTGCCCCTCTGACAGGATGCAAAATGTATTCCAAAGAACTTGGGACAGCAACCTAAAGAAACATGTTTAGGGCGATGCGCCGCAGAATATTAAATGATGCTTTTCCCGAAAAGTAAATTCACGTTCAAGACTGACAAGAAAGAAACAGAATTCGATGCCTAAGAAACTATCAAAAGTGAAGAATACTCATGATTAAAAGTAGAAGACATTATATTTGTAAAAATAATACCTCAGTTTTGTGTGTAAAATGGGAATATTATAAAAAAAATACCTGTCCATATTTTTTTACACAAATGTAATTATTGTCAATTTTTATTTAATTCACAGTTACAGTACTGTAAAATTTTAGGAGTTCTCATAAAATAATAACTAAGGATACTTTAAGGTAATATTTTAGACTATTTTGCAACTTATTTTGAGTTAAATGTATTTAAATGATGTTTTACAATAATGATACATTATTATTATCTATAAAATACAAAAAACATATTTTCTTTTCATTCATTTAAAGACGTATTAAAAACACTATATACATCACATTTTAACTATAATTAAACTATTTTACATCTTCTTTGGTGTTGAAAAAATACTACATAATTCTTTCTCAATTTTTTTTTATAAATAGCATCTCTTCTATTTGAAACATCACAAATACTTGTAGAGTCCCTTGTAAAATATGTAATAATCTACTCCATCTTCCTATTTATATTGTATATTCATATTTATATTTTTTTGTTTATTTATGTATTTGAAGTTTTCGCTTTTTAGAAAATTAACAGTGTTGTTTAACTTTAAACAGATTCCACTAAAATATGTATAATAATCTACTTCATATTTCTGTTTATATTGTATATTTATGTATATATAATCTGTTTATATATTTATGTATTTGAAGTTCTCGTTTTTTTTAAAAAAATAACTGTGTCTTTTAACTAAACGGGATGAAATTATATAAATTTATGGAAAAATACAGTTATCTTTCTGATCTTTGGAGTACATGTTAGTTGAAGTTTTGTGAAAACATAAGATATAAAAAATGATTATTGAAATTAAATAGATATAAAAACAGAGAAAACACACTGTTTTCTCATTCTTATTTTTAAGATAGCCAAACTATATCTAGCTCCAGTTTGCATTCGTGGCAAAAAATCTGGTGATTCCTGTTGATCATAATACATCATAAAATGTTTCTCAATTAATAATTTGAGGACAAATAAAAGCTCTGAAATGCACTTCCATTTATACATTTCTTTCGTGATTCTTCTATAACCTACATAATTGAGTATTGTTATTCCATGACATTCACTACTCCAGTGTATATTTTGTGCTATATAGATTAATCTTTAAAAAAACACACAAATTATATATTGATGCGAGGACATTAAATTCTATTTTCAATCTAAATAAACCCAAGTTCAAATTTGCTTAATCGCATCATGGCCAATGTTAAATCAACAAATTTCAACTAGGATAATTACTCAAAGATTAGACGAACATTTATTTAAGTTATAATTAAATCTATTATAAATGTATTTTACAGAGTTAAAATTTTTATTTATAAAAAAAAGAAATTTATAAGAGAAAACTTAGCTTTGAGAGGGAAGGTCCGAAGAGGAGCAAGGCTGTCCGGTGTCAATGGGAAGGGGGGTTAGTGATTGACCACACCCTTACATTATATTTGGGTCGGAATTGGGTTTGGGTAGAAGAGACGCTGCCGAAATTGGCACGCGTCTCTTTAAATAGTTAACCTGCAAATTCTTCGATGGAACTCACTACTGTCTTCCAAGCTAAGTCTCTAATTGAATATTTCCAATCGCGCAAAGTTACATTTTATAAGGTTTGTGAGATTTTCGACCTCAACAAGGTACCCAAGATCTTGATAGACCGCTTCCGAAGGAATTTGAAGACATCCGGTCAAGGGGGGCACATATAGAAATTGCCAGAAAAAGGGGGCCGTCCAGCCTCTCATCAATATTTAACAAGTGTAATTTGCAAATATATTAATTATTCATTTTTTCGAAGAGGCCAATGAGTTTTTAAAGTAATTTTTAAAATATAACATTGAGATTCTCGTCCACATTATAAAAAACATTGGGGTACAGTAGCAATGTGTGGTTATAAAAATTTACGGAAACTAATTTTTGAGAGAAAAATTTTCTAACAAGTAAGAGCTGTGGTATTCTTTCACAAAATTGCATTGTAACTATTTATTCTTATTTACTCTACATTTGGCCAATTATAGAGAGGGAAGAGTTTTGTCCTGAAGAGTTGACTGTGGTTCAAAATGACGAAATCTATCACAAATAGCCTTTGTTTTTCTTCAGTGCGAAATAAATTACAATCAAACCTTGTTTACTCTTAGTGATAAAACGATATATCTCGGATTTTTATAATTGCAATAAAAATACAGTCGAGCCTTTATATAACGAACCTCTATATTGCGAGTTTTTCTATATAGTGAACTTTTTCCTGGAACCTTGAACATTTCACGATTTTCTTCGCAAAATAACCTCTCTATAGAGAAGTGCATTCTCTATTTTTCGAACTTTTTTTTTGTAATTCAGTTTTTTTTCTCCCTATTTTTAAAGTATTTTTGTACATTTCAAGTTATTCTCTCTTAAACACATTTTATGGTGGGCATAAATCATGAACTGATTTTATTAGGTCCTAACTCGCCAAGAGCAATAGAGTTCTGGACGTTTCATCCAGGAAGTCCTTAATATCACAGTTCACTAGAAACATCTTCGATATCGCCTTTCACACTCAGTGGAGTTGTCCTGTATACTCGTGTTCTAGTTATAAAATAATGTATGTTTAATATTACTTATATGCTTTAAATTAGAAAATGTCCTTACAATTCATTAATTTTAATTTAAAATTATTTTCTTAATATTGAAAATACAGTGACTCATTCGACATTGTTTTTTCTTATTTTCCCTGCAGTTTTTCTTTCTTTATTTCTTTTTATGGGTAAGATTTATAAAATAAGCATATATTAATTTTAAAAAAGGTGTGAAAAATTGATTTTTTAATACATAGTGTTTGTAAATTTAAAATTTTTTTATGTGGTTTATAAATTATATTAAACGTTGAACCTCTATATAACGAATTTTTTTCCGGGATTTAGCGACTTCGTTATATAATGGTCCGACTGTATATTTGAAGGAACCAGCAATTTCAAATTTTCTCTTCTCTCTTTTTTTCATGAAATATTTCAGATGAAACACTCTTAAAAATTCAAGTTAAACCACATAAATGTCTGCTGTTGAATGGAGTTTCAAAATTTTCCTAGCTTTTCTTTCTAGGTAATTTGTGGATTTTATGCGGAAAAACAAAGCGATGTACGAAGAGAACTGAGTTGTGAAAAATATTAGCTTTTATATAATTTCATTTATGTTTCAAAAATTTCCATCCAATAAAATTACCTAAAAATTTTAATTATAGGCTTCTATTAAAATATCTTAATCATTAAAAAATTAGCTTTAATACATTAATATCGCACTTAAAAAATATATCAAATTCTCAAATTCCTTTCTCCCTAGCTCTATGCTGAATTCTTTGTATTAACTTTCACTTACCTATGCGGACAGATTGTCACCCAAATTATCTTTATAGTCACCTACATAGAAGTGAGAGAGAGAGAGAGAGAATTGGTAGGTCTAAAGGAACTTTCATTTTTTTTGTGTGGTAATCGAAATTTATAGTATAGTAAGAACTGGCCTGATAGCACCGATGGCTAAGACAGTGATTTGATATATCAGAGGTATTTCATGTCCAGCAATTTTCTTTCTTCCATATGTGGGTAGAAGAAATTAAGAAGAAAAATAAGTCACTATATACAGAGATCACAATCAAATTTCTTTTCACCGAACAAAAGAACATCAATTCCTATATCGAGCATTGATCATTAAGGTCGAAGTTGGAAATTTTATGACTGCTGTGCAGGACAAATAAATTACAAATAAATAAAAGAATTTCAATCAAGAGAGCGCTTCTGCTTCCCTCATCACTGGCAGGCCCCTGGAATAACTACATCTAGTGTGATCTGGATTTGAGTATTATTTCCTCAGCCTGTAAAATTCCATCTGATTTATGAGGTTTTCCTAAAATATGTCAGGCTGGGAAAAGAGTTGGAGGAAATGGTATGTCTCTGGATTTCTTCGTCGTTGTTTCGGGAAAATTCCATCTATAAATTGGTGGTTCCATATGGCGGGTACAAATTGAGAATACTGGATTAGATGTAAATATTTCAGTTGAAAATTGTTTATTTTTGTAACGAGAAAGATATAATGATATTATTTATTGTAAAAAATATTTTCTTAAACTATTTAAATTAGCAAAACAATAGTTTATCAAAATATATTTCTGTGATTTAAACTTTACTGTAAACGTTAAGACTTATTGCTACCGTACTTTAACATAAAAAGATTGGATAAATAATAATAAATCTTCATTTTACATCTGTTTTTTTGTATACGTTTAGCAGCAAATTTTCTTACAAATTTTAATGTAATTTTTTATGTCATCATTCTTGTGTGACTCTGTAGTGTGTTAGAATATGTTCTGAAATCTCCCATAAAAAGTGTAATATTAATTACCAAGAAGTTTCCAGATTTAATTTGATGGAACCGCCAATAAATTTTAGTCCAAATTTATTGACGTTTAAATATTTCAGAGTAAGTGGAGTTTTTAGGACACGGAAAGGGGCGCAAAATCAATTATTATTATAACATAATATTCTTCGAAGAATTTTATGAGTAATTTGTTTTCTTGTGCGTGAAACATGCAATTACATTTTAATAAAAATGAATTATTAAATTATATTATTTTTAAATTGAATGCATTATTTGACAACGAATTCTAAAGGGAAAAAATCCGGCAAATTTTCCTGTTACATTTAATTTTGTCATTTTCATATTTATTTTTTTAACCCTTACAATATGAGGGTCTTCGTCAAGCGTCTCGCTACGTTTTTTTAGTTTCTTCCAAGACCAGCTTGTTAGGAAAAACGCGTATCAAAGAAAATGGTATTTCCCTCTTCAGAAACGTGAGTTTAGTATAGTTCTTGTTATTTAATCCTATTTAAATCAAAACTAATAAATAATAAATAAATAGTTCATAAAAAATTACTTGTACTAAGTAAACAAATCTTTTTTTATTAAGAATGCATACATATATTTACATAATATACAGATGGCTTTGCTTAAAACATTAGCTGAGATATTCCCGAACAAACAACAATTTTATTAATTTTCGTGCATCCTCGAAATTATCTGAATCATCCTCACTCTCTGAATTTATAGTATAAAATGATTCGTTGTCAGTATTATTACTTTTACCGTAGAAAATATCCAAATAAACACTTTCGCAATCACTTGACATCTCACTCGCTCCTAGCTTTCGAAAGCCTAAAGTATTAATTTTACTGACATATGGTATTCAAATTTATATAATTAATTTGAATGCTGACATTACTAATGCTAACATCTACTAGTAAAAGGAGCAACTACTTTAGAATGTGTTACACGCGTTTGTAACGTTTGAAACACTGCAAAATCCAGATAAACTCTTGCAACGCGTCCGTAACGTTGAGTGATAGATTGAAATGAGTTCGTAATGGCTAAGGGTTAAATCACATCAAACAACGTAAGAACGATGACATCCATCTACATATTATTTCCTATATTCTAATCTAGAAAGAATTTAACTTTTATTAAGTGGTTCGTTTCTTTTAAAAGCATTTAAAAAATCCCAAGCAGATAACGATTTTTTGAAAATAAATATCTAAGTTTTGGAAGAAAACACTGCAAACAATATAAAATATTTGCACTGTATTAATTGTTTAATGAATTAAGTTTTCTGGCTTTGATTTATATTTCTCTCATAAGCTTCATCATTTGTCTATATGTAGGAGAAAGTGACTCGCTAACTCATCAGATCTCCAAAACAATTAGACATACATATTTTAAATTTGGCAAGCTTGTTTCCTTTGTTCAGTCAAAATCAGCTAAGAACAAATTTTGCGGAAATCGATGGGGTTGAGGAGCATTTTAAATAAAAAAAAATCATGTTTTTAAATTACAAGATTGATAGATTTTTAATTTATCAAGCATGTATCTATTGAGGAGTAAAGTTTACAAGAGTTCTGAAATACAAAACGTTTAGTTTAGTATTCCTCAACATCATTATTTTCCTCATTCTACACTGATTTGTCCTTTGAAGTCATTTTGAATTTTGAATATTAAGGGAGTTGAAGGACTTGTCCATATTAAAAATTTGTACAGGATTTTGTTAAAATTATTACATCTTTAAAAGAACCTTTTTCTTGTAAAATCGTTTTTGGAAACTACAGTCCACAAATGAAACTTATTTGGTACTCAATCCTGAAAAAGCATGTAATAAAAAAAATATTATCAAATCCTTGCAAATGAAAAGGAATAGTAAAGAGGATATTACGCTCCTTTCATAGTCGAAGTAAAAATTATTATGCATTGTATTTTAAACGGAAGTTTTATATTTAAAGTCATTTCGTAGAATAATTATCTTAGAAGTAAATATTGAAACCACAACACATTTAAACAATACAATGTAGGTAATAGAATACCCAATAATTAAAAGAAAACGCTTAAATAAATAAATAATTCAATATCAATACAAATTATGCGTATTTTAAATCGATTTTGGAACACTGTACCTTATTTTTATAAAGATACTTTCATTAAAATTACGTTCCTCGAAACGGGAGGAAAATATTATTTAAAGGAGTATTTGACACGTTTCAAATAATAACAGCCGATAATTAATTTTCTAACGTGGGAAACGAGAATAGGAATCATTAGGAAAATATTTTCTTAAGATAATTTGGAATTTAAATGATTATATATACAATGTTAAGATATCATTTTAGATGCTTTGATCTAGAAAATTGAATTAGTTGTTATGAAAATTGACTGTGGAATGTATGCATAAAAGTTTTATAACTTTATATCTTATTAAGAGTTAATTACGTTTATTATCTCAGCAAGCTAAATATAAATTAAGTAGTTTGTCTTATGATGTTGAAATAAATCCAAAAGCTAAATGAAACTCTTCACAAAGTGAATTAGTTTAAGTTGATTAAATTACTTGTGCTTACCATTTAGAAAAATGATGTCAAATTATTGGGTTCCTGGAATTAGATTTCAAAATTTCGTTTTGAATATTTATTTCTCCTGTGCTTTCTAGTTGGAAGGAATAAAGTTAACATGAAAGTTATTATTTATTTTAATGTGTTTGATTGAAATAAGAAATATCTTTTCAAAGAAAACAAAATAATATGAAATTAATATCTGGTTCATATAATGTGAATGAATTTTCTTAAAAGAAATGAAGTAAAAAATATTTAACACAAATTTATTGTTATGTCAACATGTTTCTGGGAAAAAAAATGCTTTTTCTAAGGAAACAAGATTTTTTAGAAATTTACAGAAATGTATTGTTTCAAGGGATTTGAAAAGTTAATTAAACAATCTGACATATATACGAGGGTTGGGGCATAATTCATGGTAACTATTTCTTTTTCTTGTAGATATGTAAACGGATCACAGACGTATATGTGTTGTATGGAAGTTCTGCAGGCGTAGTGTGTTTGAAAAACAACAGATGGATCTGTGATAGCTGACAGTAGCATAGCGAGAGCTGTGAAATAAGTCAGTTGGTGAGTGTCGTGTCAGAGGGAAGTGACCCATGTTGAGAAGCGCGCTTACATCAAAATAGCCGTTCGCCAAAGAAGAAATTCGCTCTGTGACTTTGATCTCAATCCTAAGATTAAGGAACCAATACGTAGTAGGCAGTTTGCAACACGAGAGGACACAGCTAATGCTGTGCGCCAACAGGTGACCTGATTCACACATGGTGCTGCAAATGTTGAGGCTGATGGTATTCAGCGCCTTCCATACCGTTGGCAGCGTGTAGTGACAGTAGCAGGGGTCTATAGTGAGGTTCTTAAGGCCCAGCTTTCTCATGTTAACTTTATGTGTACTGTATTGTCCTTTGTTTGCACAGTGAATGCCATATTGCACTGTATACTACCGTAATAGATTAGTGTGCTACAATATTTCAGTGTTATCCATTGTCCACACATGCAGTTAACACCTTGTCATTTCGTCTGTATATGTCATATTTTCCAACCGGATTAGTATCTTCAAGAAAAAAAAATAGTTACCATGACTTTTGACCCAACTCTCGTAAATATATATATATATGAAAGAAATTTATATAATAAATCAAAAACAAGAAATAATTGATAATGAACATAACAAGAAATAGCATAATAAAAATATAAAAGCAAAACTGGAAGATCGAATTTATAGAAAAATGCAAGAAAAGGAAAACACAAAAAAGAACCTAGCGAGTCAAAAAGCAACTTCGGACAACCCCGAATAAGTGGGGTTGAACTAGTTTGAAGGCGCCAACCTTCCACCTTTGCAACACGGTAACCCCTCCCCCCCAAAAAAAAATTAAAAGTAAATAAAGACTCACAGAAAGTATGATAAAATTACTGAGACTACTATTCTGCAACAAATTCTCCTAAAATCTTGAAGCAGAAAAATCCAAAAACAATTACGTAAGAAAAGCATTTTTCAAAAAAAGAATTTGATAAAATGTTTTCTCACACAGCTTTTTCCAAGAGAACAGAGAGTCTTGAAGTTAATTGAAAGCTACTATTCACCGAGGGTCTCGCTACCTGCCTTTCAATGTCCGAGAAATTGACCATTTCGATTGCAGTATATATATATATATATATATTCTCAGAAATTGAAAGGCAGGTAAAGGGACCCTGGTTCTGTCCATATATTCTCGTCGTACTTTCATACGGAGGTTTGGTAGTATTTGGGCAGGCATCACGTTGGATGGTCGCACACACCTGAATGCCTTTGAAAGAGTCACTGTGACTGCTGTATAGTATAGGGATGAGGTCTGGAGCCATATGTTTGCTTTTCTCGGGTGCAGTAGGCCCTGATTGTATTTTAATGGATGACATCGTGAGGCCCGTAACACTCAACCTGGTCGTCGAATATAAAAAAAGTGAGAATATTCGCCCAATGGATTGGCCAGTCAGATCTCCAGACCTCATCGTAATAACGCATTCCTGGGATGCTCTGGGGAGGGTAATTTCAACTAGCAAAACCCCTCCATCCAAGGCACGAAAACAGAGTCGCTAAATTCTAGTGGGATTAATTGCCACATGAACTCATAAATCTCCTTATTTCCGGTATAAAATCACGGTGCGAGGTCTATTTATCTGAAAGAGGGAACCGTATCTCCTATTAGCCATTTTTTTGTTTGTTATATTTTTCTACTGTTGTTTCATACGTTCCGACTTCGATGAGTGCTACGCACGATCATGCTTTTGTATTTTAGCTCTTGAATGGTTATATTTTGCATTACATCAATCCTGCATACATACCAAATTTCATCAAAATCTCTCCAATAGTTCTAGAGATAAGAAATTAATCTAAAAATTCTCTTAATTTTGAACACTAGTGTACATTTATGTAATTATCGTATATTTCCAAATATAAGCCGAGAAAAATATATAATGTTTTCTTCAAAAATTCATACCAGTGTAAGTGGTTACAAAAACTCCTGAAAATTTCAAGTTTATTGCTATGAAAGAAATAATTGTCAAGCGAGTTAACTAGGTAGAATATATTTTCCAATGAAATTGCTTTAAAGTAAGGCAACATTGAGACTATAACTTTAATTCTAGTAGCTCTATCTGGAGATGATTCTCTTTCCCCCCATTCATTTGTTTTCTTTTACACTGTCGGTGTTGGTCTTATTTTCTGAGCCATTTTTTTCTTCGAAAAAAGAGATGGAAGAGAAATTTGCACGCAGGTAAATTTAAATTACAGATATAGACATCCCAATGAGTAGATGTGAGACCAACTATTCGGGAATTTGGACTCAGACAGTGACTTAAAATATTTATGTGAATTTTTTACCTTTAGAATAAATGTTTCTTTTAAAGCACTCCAAAAGTTAAAAAAATGAAATAGCTTCCAAAAGATTAACAGAAAATGTTAAGAAAAACCACATTATCCTTTGTCTACCAGACCGCGTACTCACAAATCTCAGATTTCTAAGGAAACTGACTTTGACATTACAAAGCATATTTTATTTCTCCTTTTTTAGATGACTAAGGCACACGTTCGTTTCGCTTTCCAGAGTAAGTTTGTATATCTATTTTTATTGTTTATTCTTACTTTTCCTTGCCAATAAAGCGTCGTCGTTAGATTTCGATGAAATTGATAATGAATGAGAATAAGCACTGAATTAGGGATAAAAAGGGCTATGCAAACTGTGTAGGGTTTCTGAATCATTTATGCTCAAGTGAGGGCGCTGTGGTAACTGCATATATAGCGTGAACTGTGGTTGTTCCAAATTAGTTGTTTGAATTGTCAGTAGGGGTAAACTGCCTGATTTTAGACGCTTTCGATCGTAGATTAATCATAGGTGCATGAAGTATGGGTCATTCAATTTGCTAAATGGACAGACAGCTAAGATTTTCAAGGTTGACAGTGTCAAGAGTATACCAAGAATACATGGAGGGTGGACAAAAAACTAACAATCAGGCGAAATGCAAAGGACTATTAGTCTTGACAGTACGTGGGGAAAGACAGCTCAGGATTTTTCTACGAAACCAGTGAAGGCAAACATTAGCTCAAATTACCACCGAGTTGAATGACGGTGCTAGCCGTACAGTCAGTAAATGGACTGTCCAACGCTCGCTTCACTGTATGGGTTTCGGGAGCCGTCGACCAACGAGTGTACCATTGCTCAGTGCTCGCCATCGCGCTGCCGTCTTGCCTGGGCAAGAGAGCACAGAGACTGGAGTGAAGAAGACTGGAAACGAGTAGTATGGAGTGAAGAGGACTGGAAACGAGTAGTATGGAGTGATGAGTCTCGATTCCGACTACTTAACACCAACGGGATGCTGAGAATATGGCGCCAGGCTCAGGAAGCCATGTATCTTGCATGCCGAGTTGGAACTGTACAGGGGCATGGTGGCTTGAGGTATTTGTTTGTGGCCCTGTTTGGGATCTTTGGTGCATGTACCACCTTCCTCAATGAAATTTGGTATGCATTGTTGCTGGGTGATCACTTCCATCCGTTTATGCTGTTCTGTTAGCCGCCCGCTAATTGAGTTTTCCAGCAAGACATCTGTACCTCTCACAAGTCCCGGTTAGATACTGGCTGGTTGGACAATCATTCTTTTGACTTTTCTGTCATAAATTGGCCATCTAAAAGTCCATACTTAAATCCTATTGAGCATCTATGGGTAGTTTTGGAACAAGGCATGAAAGGCCTTTACACAGCAGTAACGAACTTTAAGGAATTATGGACAACTTTAGCTAATATTTGGCAAGTCATTTCTATGGCAACCTTTTCAGAAACTTGTTGAATCTATGCCTCGTCCGGGTGGCAGCCGTTATCAAGGCCAGATTAGGCCCAACTCGTTAATAAGTAGGTATCCCTAATTCAGTGGAACTTTAGTGTATATTTGCCGGAAACCGATGAATATGACAGTGACTCTGATACGGATTTATCTATTTGTGAAGAAGATGATGAAGAAATGAAACAAACATGACAATACACTTATGTAGTACATGAGGAAAATCTTTTTCTTCCAAGGAAAATTTTGGCCAATTTCACAAAAATTTGTAATTTTTATTCTAATTTTATATTGTTCTCTTAATTCTAATTTGTACTTTTAATTCTATTTTCTATTTGTCAAATTTTTCTAACCCAGACATTTTGTAACTTAATTTTTGTAATATTTCACAAATCCCAATAAAAAAATCCACTTCGTAATGTTTTGTGAGCTGGTTACAATGATTGTACACCTAAATAAGCCATGTATCCACATGAGGTTACACAAGTTGTAAACCTTAGCCATGTATCCACACGAGGTTACAATAAGATTTTACCCTTTACATAAGAAGTGTCCACTAATGGTTACAAGGTACGCAAGTTGTTAAATGAACAGTGTTTTTTCCGAGATTAACGACGGGTATCATAACTGAAATTATATATTCTCTGAGATTATATAACTAATTCATATAAGCCGACACATTTACTTTAACTTTAAAATATATTCCGAAAATTCTCGGCTTACATACCAAATATGCGGTACTAAGAATCAGAGTAGAAATTATAAGGATAGGGAGAAAGCAGAGTAAAAATACACTCCCGTCAATATCGGGTCAATTTAAAAAAAATATATAAATAGACTTCAATTTTTTAGCCTTTTTATTAATTTATTTTATCCAAACTCTTCTTTCATATTGAAAATTTCAAACGAATTGATTTTCGGATGCCATTTCTTTATACGTCATACGTTTAAGGTGATTTAGAAGTTATTGATTAAATTTGCATTGGGCCATTTATTTTTATGGTTACTGGCAGCTAAATTTGCATGTAACAGAAGAATATGCAATTCTATGCTGCGAGGAATAATCAATATGGCAGCGAAAGCAAGTTTTTTTTGCATGCTATCAACTTGCATGCATAAAACTTTATTTCTAGTAATTTTGGTAATATATTTTTAGCTGATTCTCTCTTATTTTATTTTTGAATTTTCGAAACTATAAATGTGATTTTCAGTACAGAAATTATAAATATTTGTATTATTTTTTCCCGTGTTTTCATTTTAAACTTTTATCGAGTGCAATATTAATATGGATAAATGTTACAAGTGCTTAAGTATTTTCTGAATTCTTTCGTGCATACTATAATTGTTTGTAAATTTATATTCAATTTTAATGGCTTTCATATTTTATTTACACGCTGGTATAGAAAGTAATACACAAGAAGCTAACTATTAATTATATGGAGGTACCCGGAATTATTCCACCTTTTAAAACAAATATTTCTACCCTAAAAGAACAGTGATAATTTCGTTACTTAATTATTATTGCCTCCCTAAAACAACAAATGTTAAAATCCATAAAAGAAAAACCATTATGTAAGAGTGTTTTAATCACTATTTTTTTTTTGTTTTGTTAACAATTTCTTAAATCTTTAGCCTTGAAACCAGCAAGACTGTGCAAGTTTTTCAGTTATAGTTCGTATTTATTCTCGTTAAATATCTTACTTCTTAAGTATAAGTAACAAAAATGTACGGCCTTTCAGGAAAAAAAATTAAGATGTTAAAGTCATTTTTGTTAACTAGGATATTAATAGAAATCTATCATGTTTGTAATATGTATTTACTAAAAATAAAATTAGGGTAAGATTCTAAAGTGAAATTATCTCAGCGTGAAAGGATACTACTTATAATCGTCTCTCTCTTCAAAAAAAAAGATTTTTTCTATAAAATCATTTAACAAAAGTTTGAACATGTGCTCAAATGAAGAATTTGTTTGCATACTCATCTGGCCATGCAAAATACAACAAGATATCAACTTATATCAAAGCCAAATTTATAAGAGATATTTACATAGTTCAAAGGTAAATCAATTTTAAATACATGGCAAAGAAAAGATTGAAATCAATATAGAGTGTAAGTGAAATGGCTGGCATAATTGCCCGCTATAGCAATATACCTAGGCATGGATATTAAATACGGGTATGAGACAGCCATAATTTCTTCACGCAATACTAAAGTTGTTACAGTATGCATAGCTAGTCATCCCCCCTCATGTTGCTGGAATGTGTGACATTAATAATCATTCAATTAATCAACCAAACAACCATCGGGGTATTGTAGGGTAAAACTTGATTCGTCTGTAAATACAATGATGTGGCATTCGGTTTTTCCCGTCACCATTCTATGTACCAGTGCAAGTGCAAACGTCTGTGGTTTTAAGACAAATCTTACAACAGTATAGGACATCTTGTGGATATTAGATTACGCCACAAACGAGGAGTGGTGCGTGCAGATACGGATAGTTGTGCAGCAGACCGGATTTGTTGTGATATTGTTCTTTATGCAGCAGAGCGATTCATCACTACCATGCGCAGGATATGCCTATAATCACGTGTATTTGTGCAATGAGGCTGGTGCAATCGGGGCAGTCAGTCGTGCTCTCATGCATTCATCGATTACAGATCCGGATCACTGCTGCTTGGTTACGTCCGTCATGATCATCGATTTCTCGGATTCATTATTCCTCAGATGAACTTAGAAACGAATGAATGTTAATCGAGGCACATTAAAGCTTCTCGAACAAATCAGTCACGCAAAAAATCAAAATATTTTCAGTATTTTAAAAGAACATTCTGTTGTTTCCTCTCTTTATATAGCGCTTGTTCTAGGCACTACAAACATCCATGATATGCATCTGCACTAAAATGTTAATATTTTGCATACTCCATCCGGGTATAAACTCGATTAAAATTTGAATGGTTATCTCATGGAGTTGCATTTAGGGTGACTAGCATTTTATTATTAAGATGTTGATTAACTGAAACTTAAAAATATAGAACCAAAAGAGAGAGAGAGAGTTTCAAAAGCAATATTTAAATATTGTAGGTTTTCAATAAGTTCAATATTATGCTTTGATTCTAACTGTTGTGATAAAATATACTAAAAATACATTATGAAATTAGAAGACATATTTATGTGGAATATTTAGGGAAAAAAATGCTTTTTTAATGTCTTTATAAATTATGTACATTAATTCATTTAAGTGTTAAATGTGATAAATTTAAATTATTCTTTTTACTTTTTAATTTATAAAATAAACTAAAAAATAACTTTATCTTCATTAACTTTCTTATTCCGAGTATTTTGGATGATGAGAGAAAAATTCTGCTGTTTTAGTTATGAAAATTGTAAAAATAAACATTCAATGTTTAGTAATATGCTGAACATTCTTCTTTTACTGTATAATTGTTCAAATTTTTTAAGGTACATCTTTCACAATGACTATTATTTCCAATGAACCTTCCTGTGATAACTATTTGAACTGTGCTTTTCAAGCTAAATACAATGCATTGTGTAATAAAAAAAGTAAATTACCCTTGGTGTAAAACTTTTACTTAAGCACATTTAAGTAAATATAAGATAGTATGAATAAATTGGTAAATTTTTAAACCAAGGAAATTAAAATATGTACCTGTGTATAAACTTTAACACAAAATATATCCTTCTGTTTGAATAAAATACTTCGCTGTATGATTTGGGCATTATGATTTTGTAATTCTTTTCAAAATATATTTCTTGAGAGATAAATTTTCGCCAGAGAGACATCATGCAATATTTATTTTTTAAATACACTGTCATATTTTTATTTAATTAATGTCAATATATAAATTTGTTTCATACCTATTGTACTAAATCAATTTTTTTTGTTGTGGATGTGCTGAAATACTATTACACACACATTATAAGTTATTTATTTATATAACTAAACATTTGGCATCGAGTTTTCCTAGGTATGTTATGTAATTACAGAGGAACATCAATATTCATTATACGAAGATTTATCTTAATGGTAAAAACACCTAAACTTCTTCAATGAATATTAAATTACGCGTAAGGATATACTTATTAAAGATGCATATTTTGAGAATATTATAGTTGTTCCTATTGAATAAAAATATGAAACTTTTATTGTGATATTGTTTTATGAATAGTTAAGCTATAGGATAATTAATGCCCTATTTTTTTTAAAAAAATAATAAAATTTCTTAAAAAAACCGTTGAAACAATATTCATTTGAATGGAACGTAATGGACAGAAGTTTTTAAGGTATGAAAAGGCTTTTATTTTTGTGTGTTAAAATTTCAATATACTTAAAGTCAAATTAAAAGCAAACGAAAAAATGGAACTATTGAGAATTTGTAAGACCCTAAACAAAATTCTTACGAAAAGAAGAAAAGCAGTCTTTATATATAACACTTCCGATTTTCGTGTTTTTTGAACCTCGTAATTTTCAAACACAGGCCTCTATTTCATATTCTATATATATTTTAGAAGATGTTAAATAAATTAATAATACTTCAATGGTTTTTTAAGCTACATGTGAAACAGTCAAAATATATATCTTAAAAAAACTATTAAATCTGTTTTTACGCGCATAAAATATTTTTTTTCCTACAAAAATATTTTTTATGCATTTGAAAAAGCTTCAAGTGAAAAAATTATTCTAATATATTATTAAAATTTAAAAAATATAGTTCTTACAAACGCTGTTAGGGATCATACATCTCTTGCTTAGTTATATTTTTATACTTATTTTTATTTTTTATAATTTTAATTCTGTATTCGTGATACAAAATCTACTCCTCGTAATCTAAAATCAAATTAAGAATTACCGATACTGTGTGATAGCAACATAAAATTATATGATTTATTTCTCATTATTTTTACCAAAGCTATATGAATTGAATAAAACATTTTAACAATTATTTATCCTTAATTAAATTGTTAAAAATCATGTAAAACGAATGCTTAAACAAATTTTATTAAAATACATTAAAATTTAGTTAATTGAAAACTAATTCTCCTTGTTTAAATAATTGTCCTAAGTCAGCATTTCTTACCATTCTAGATAATTGCATATACTATTCTTAAGTCACAACATTGCTTATAAAGTTAACGGTTAATAGTATAACGAGTTCAATTCTTTAAGAAAAGTATATAATTAAGGATTTTCTATATTAAAAATATAAATATTCCTCGACTTCTAGAGTAATTTCTAAGTTGAAACCAAATTACAGTACTGCCCTCGATCAAGCTAATATAATTTTGCCTTTTCCTTATTTAAAATGATTATTTTAATATTATTTAAAATTGAAATAACTATAATTATTTAAACATATTTATTTTCCTTAAAAATATTTACCTGTCGCAATGCTAGGAATATTCTCGTAATTGACCTTTTCTCTGAACATCGGAGGTGGATTTAACATGGTCCCAAATCCTGGGGAGTCGTTAAAATGTTTTCCAAGTCATTAGAGTTTGTGATTGAAATTTCTCTTTTGGCAACAGTCGATGTCATTCGATTTCTCAGTGGGCTGTTCTGCTCACCCCCTAGGGGATTCATAAGTGTTCGCGGTAAAGGGAAAGATAATTTAATCTCCAGCGCCCACCAAAACCAAATATTACACATTGAGATTGATTTAGTGCTTGGTTATGGCTGGATTGGTCTGAAAATTATGACGAATCTAGAAATTTAAATTATACATACAATATGGCTTGCAATGGTTTGGAACAGGTGAATTGATGAGCGAAAGTTAGTTACCTGTGTGTGTGTGTTTAACATAAATCTAAAAACCATCCTCGTAATCAAGTTAATTTTTCTGTTTAGCATAAAGAATCATAAAATCGAATGATATAAATATTTTCCGTAACATAGTTACATTTAGATAAGCGAGTATTTTGATAGAATGTTGCAACAGATTTATTTATTTCATTGAAAAAAAATATATGTTTTGATTTATATGTGCATTATGCAATGTGAAATATTTGGTGTACATTTTGAAAACTATCTTCATCTTTTGTATCTTATGATTAAGAGAATGAATTTGTCTGTAACAGATTTGCACCATTATGTACTTCCCTTGATTTTACATGAAAAATAGAAAAAATCATGCTTAAGCTTTATTATTAAATTACTGAAGGAAATGCTAGTATTTAACCTAAATCTTTTTAATTAGAAGTTTAAAAACATTATTTTTTTCTCTTTATGTAATATCGTGTAATTGAAATGAAAATGACATTTATATAAATGCATAAATTACTTTTAAAATTTGAGAATAAATTACTGTTATATATAAACTATGGTGTTTCAGTTAGATTACTTACTTATAAACAGATAAATGTCATGTTTGCATTTTAACATTTTTGAAGTCATCAAATTATTGTAATGATTTAAACTGAGAATAAAATTTTTTAAGAAGAACACTAATATTGTATTTATAATTTCTTCATTAATTGATATTTGTCTCTTTTCAACTGATAAATACGCTACGTTGAATTTTTAAATGAACATATACTATTCATACAGTTATAAGCAATTTTTTTTTCTAAAACGTTTCTTAATTTGTTATTTTAAGCATCTGTTTCAAAATATTAATAACAGAACTAAGAAAAACAAAGAGGGGGAAAAGTAGAATGTAGAAAGAATCATTCTCCACATATTGGCTTTAATTTATGTTAAATTTCTTAAAAAAAATCTTTAAGAGGTAACAAAGCTTTTTAAAAATTTGCACAGATCAATGTTTTAACAACTTACTGAAATCTAAAAAATTACGATACATACAATTATTTATACCCGGAGAATTTTTAACAGTTACAGCGTTTTAGTATTTGAGAGCCTTTATTATCAAGTTTAATGTCTTTCTCTGAAATTGTTTTTTTTAAATATTTATTTCCCATTAACAATATTATTTAATTATAAGCAAACATAATTCTTACTAATAATTTCTAGAGACATTTTTATAATTAAATGCCTTTTGAAAGAAGCAATCCTCATATATAAGGGCAATGCTGTAAATTCAGTGCCAAGTTCAGAATTGCACATCAAAAGAGAATTGTTAAGAAATGTACCCAACATACAAATCTCCAATTGAATAAATATTTTTAAAGTTTCAAAATATTTCAGACTTTATATATTTTCTTTAGCGTATATGGTAATTCATTAAAGATCTAACTACTAAGTGTGAATCTAACTATCTATTAAATACTTTTCTCTATTTCTTGAAGTTCGAAAATATTTATTATGCACTTAGTAGTTATTTAAATTATATTTTGCTTTTGATACACGTAATACAAAAATGTTAATAAAAAGTTATTTTAAAGTTTAAATTTAATTTTTTAAAGAGACTGAAAAAGATTAATGAAAAAAGACCGGATTTATTTAAGAGTCGTATATTAAATGTTTAAGTAATGATAAAATAATGTAAGCTTCTCATGGTTTTAATAATTCTACAAACTACTTAAAGGTAATCATAAATGACTTTCAATTTCAGTGACACACCCTGATAAGCGATGTTAATGATATAACATGCTTCAGGTTTGATTGATCGGGGAAAATTAAAACATAATATTTTCATTTGCTTTTATAGGGTGTGTTTCATACTTCAGATGAAATTTACTTCCTAAAACAGCAGCACAAGTTTCAAGGCAAAACTACTGAAGTTATGCAAATTAAATTTGCTTTGTTTCCATAAAATGTAAATCAGAAGAACCTTGTTACTTGAAGCAATCTTTATATCTATTATCTTTTTTAATATATCTTTTTTGGGGTGAATAATAAAGTTAAATTACTGTTTACTCGATTTTTATGAAAAGAAATGGTTTTCTACTTCCCTCAATTTTTAAGAGATTTCTCTTTCTCCATTGAAAAAATTAAAAGGAAACATATTACATTTCAATTAGAATAATGATTTTCATTTCTACAGCTGAAACAAAAGCAACCTTAGGTTAAAACAGTACAATAAACATTAAGACGAATATAGTCTTATTTAACTTTAAAAAATAATCACAGAAAGTCATAAGGAAACATAATCTTTAAGCAGAAAATTTAATAAATTTAGAGTATTTTCTTAGAAAGAAAAATTGATTCTCAAAAAAAATGAAGTAATATGTTATGTTAAAACACAAATCCTTTTTTATCTGATATGCTTAAAACATAGGGTATATAAATAAATGCGCATTATTGAGGTCTTAGAAACAATTAATTATAAAAAAAGGTACAAAATATACCTCAATAAATAATCTTTATAAAAATTCAATACTTTTACATTTGACAAGAAATAACTTTTAATAAGCTCGTGAGTATTTTTATATTTCTTAGGATGTTTAATTTTATAGTGCTATTTATAAGACTGCTAAAATATCCTCTTTATCACAAATTATTTTATGTATGTACTTTAATTTAAACGTAAAAATTAATTGAGTCCATCTTTTTCCCAAAAATTATTTGCCTCAAAAATAAAGATGTGAAATACTATTATGTACATATTAAAACATTTTCTTTCTGTGTTTATATATCAGGTGGTCACGGTAGCTTAGTGGTCAAGAGAATGGACTCATGGGGATTTTAATCCAAAGTTAAACAAAGATCTGGTGCCATTCTGAAATTGATGATGCAAAAATGAAAAGGAAGATATACACAAAACAATTGGCGTTAAATATTATTTTCCTGGATGATAGATATAATCATATTTCTTTTTTTCTTTTATACTTCTCAGTATATTGCTAAGTTATCCTTTAAAATTAATATAATTTGCATTAATAGTATTTTATTAAAATTACTTTGGCTGTAGGCTAAGGCAAAATACTAGTAATAATTTTACTATATATTATTTTATAATTTTTAAAATTCTATTTAATTTTGAATCGACTATTTGCAATCATCCTTTTGCAAGGCGTTATTCAATGTAAATATGTTAAATATTATATTCTAATAACATATAGTTTATAAAAAAACTTATTGGAATTAAGGTAATTTAAATGAAAAATAGCCTTTTTAAAAATGTACTTTATCGCTTCTTTTCGCTATATTAAACAATTAATCATTAATTATCTACCTACCATCCCATGCCTTAGGATTCAAGAGAAGTGAAATGCAAGATACGTAAATTTATGTGTAAAATAACTGACATGAACGAATTATTTTTCTCACAAAACTTGTCAGAGCACTTATTGCGATTGGTCTAACTCTTCTGGAAAACTGGCATTGATTTGTTATAGGCAACACCCTATCTCAAGTCAACTATCCTGTATTGCAGGAAGGGGGCGTGAAAGGCTTTCCCGCAGGGCAGGGATAATAGAAGCGCGGGAGCAAGAGATGATGAGAGGATGAAGCATCTTATACTTCAACAGAATGCATTAGCAGGGATGGTGCACAAATTGATCCCACTTAGTTTATAAGTTACTTGCAGGGCATTATCTCTTGTTAACTTTAAGTAGTGACAAAGAGAGCCTCTTAAAGCCGGTGAGAAATGAAGCATTGAATTTTGCTCGGGAAAGATCACTCATGAGTAAATATGACGCGTTAGATGCTTACTTCATCATACCCTTGTACTTTTGAAAGTTTTCTAAGGGAAAACAGGATTGAAGAGGATGTTGAGAAGTATTATTGTTTAGAGTCTCTGTGGATTAATCTTTACTGTTTATTGAGGCGTATAAATTGAAAAACGAAATATATTAATTCCCTTGTTTCGCATTCTTTGTGAGTAAAGCCTTATCAGATTCTATTTTAAAACAAGTTAATTTTTATATATGTTCATTTAAAAATGGATTTTTATCCTATTGCTAAATATGTTTTATGGATTTTTAGAGATTACATATTGTGTAGTAATTAATACTTCTTTGTTTTTTCCTTTAATTTTTTGTATAGAAATCTATCAGAAAAAAATTATTGACATTTAACGTATATATTTTTAAAACTTTATTAGATTATTTCCAGTTTCAAATGAAGAAATGCAATTTTAGTTACTTTCATATCTTGGAAATTAAAGTTATTTGATTATTTACTTTGTATGCTATACTGATAATGAATGCTCCATTATTCAACACAATGGAATTGTTCAAATGAAAAAAAATCTGTTTATCTTTGGATTATAAAATAAAAGTAGAAAATATTAACATTATACGGATAGAAAGGTCCTTATTTTTATCCATTCATAAATTAAATAAAATTCCAAATGGATGATGGGAAACTTTTAGATAGATATTATGAAAATTAAGCAATGATAAAAAAATAGTTCATTTGAAAATTATGATTAATTGCTTCATATTTTTTTTTCTTTTTGCATTTAAATTAAGGCCATGTAAGGATGTAGTTTTATGAATTTACGTGAGAATCATCTTTTGTGTCAGATAAAAATACAAAAAATCTAAGTCATTATCCCAGAAAAATAAGTACAAAAACCCAAACATTATTCTACATGTGAAAAAATTCAATATTTACTGTTATACATACAACCTAGCAATCCGCTTTCAATGACTATAGTATTAATAAATGTTCTTAATTATGACTTTCGAATCCTTTATTTTATTAAAGTAAATGCTGAATAAATATTTTAAAGAAACACTTAACAGAATTCTAAAAAAAAATAAATATATTGAACTTATTAGGAAATAAGAAATGATATCCGTTTTTTGAATCTGAAAATATATAAAAACTATTGGAAAGTTCAAAAAGAAAATTAATTTTTATTTCTGAATGATAATTTAAAAATATAACATATAAAAACTCTTATTACCACATATTTCCTTACAATTGTTAAGAAAAATATCGAATAATTCCTAATCACAAAAAAACCCCGCCTTTTTTAATATTAAACACTAGAGACAAATATCTGTGTACATTAATGTAAATTGAATCTACGAGAAATTTCTCTTGAGCTAATAAATGTTTTAAATACCATGTTGAGGACAATTAAAATGTGCTGTCTTTAATAATTTCACACTTTTCTTATATTATTAAATTCTTGTAATCAATCGATTAGATTATTTTATTGTTTCATGCAGTTCTCTGTAAAGTGTTAGAAAAAAACTGAAAATTATTTTTAACAAAAAAAAATATAATGGAAAATATAATCATCTTTTTTTTAAGAAGCACTTATAAAAATATTATTCTTTATAAAAATTGTACGAACGTAAAATATATAAATTAATCCTTTCAGAAAAATTGAAATTAAGTTTTCAGCTTGCCTTAGAAAAAATGTAATTCATAAAGTCGAATTGTGTAAAAGGACTATATTCTCTGAAGATATGATCACGGATTTTTCTAAAAGAACTCAGATGCATTACTTGGAGTTTTTATGTCAAAAAGAATACAACAAATCAATTTAAATGCTTTGGATATAATAAGCGGTTTATTGGCAAGCCTTCAGTTATTAATGTATGTGTGTGTGTGTTTGCTTTTGCCTATTTTGTAAAAAATGTAACAATTTAGATTATTGAATACTAAAATTCACTTTTTATTTTAAAAATAAAATCTTAGTCATTATAAAACTCAATTTAAATGAATGTTTATCTTTTTATAAATAATTGGTGAAAATTGTGTCCGATTAGTACATAATAACGAGAAAATAAATGTTTGATACATACTCTTTTTTATTTTAGATTTTCTTCGTAAATCGTAAATTTTTAACTAAAAAACTAATTGAAATAATTTTGATCATCATGAAACATTGATATTAATTCTTAGTTTCCCTTAAAAATATTTTTAAAACTTATTCTCAGATACATATATTTTGACAATTTATGAATGGCAATTAGCTGACTGGGGTACGTATTTGATTTGGCGCTGGCCTTGTATGTTCAAGTTTGCGGGTTCGACCTCGACCAAAGTCGGTGCATTTTCATGATGTAAAAAAATAGAGTGTCCATGTCGTATGATTATGTGGCATGTTCAAGCTCCCTTGAGTGCCTATTTGGCTCGGGTGCTCATAGAAAAATTAAATTCCATGAAGGATTTCGCATCGTCAAAGCTCAAGTGCCTTCCTCTGGGGTAGAAACTGGAAGTCAAAATTAATTCTGTGTGGTCATTGGTATACCACCTTCAGGGTGCCACACTAAAAAGGGATACCAGATCCCGGGGAATGTGTAAGGTCTTACATGGTAAAATACATATCCATACCCTTTTTTGAAATAAAAATGTATTTTGACGTTTGGTATAGAATGCAGATAGATATGTTCAAGATTTTTAATCCCTTCTTTTATGTTCCTTTTTATCTCCAAATCAGCCCTGACTTTGATATACCATGTACATATATAGCTATTTTATTCACTTAAAAGCTAAATTTATTTTGATTTAATAAAAATAAAAATTTATTTAAAATGCAAGTTAAGTATACTTTTTTTAACAATTTTCCAAGGCAAGGTAACCATTTTTACAGCATACATTACTATTATGTAAAATTATTCCTTTTAAATAGATATAGTTTAAAATTTGACATTTTCATTTTAATTTGTTCCAATTTTTAAAATGTATGCACTTAATGTGTATACTTAATATTATGTAAAAGAATATTTCCTCAATAGATACTTTTTCTACTTTGAAACATTGAGAAAATTGATTGCATTAATTACAATGATTTAATGTGCACATCATCTGTATTAAAGTGATTTTAATTGAATTTAAATGAGGAACCATTTCTATAAAGATTAATAAATGATTCAGTTTTAGGTATCTTAAAATGTTTAAAAAAATTAATTAAATTGAATGATGCTATTGCAAGAAAATTCATTTAATAAATTAATGCACTATGTATTGATTTTGCGTAGATAATTGCTACAGTGAATTTATTCCCCGTTAATTTTCATAAACTATCTCTATGATAAAAAAAACTAATGCATATTCATATTAGCAATCTGTTATAAACTATGTAACAGAAATTAAAATGTTATATAAAAACTTATGTAACAAAAATATTAATTAATTGTGAGTGTATAAAATGGGAGAGAGAGATTTATGAGAGAACATATATAAAACAAGGAGTTTATCTTTCACATTATTTAAATTAACTTGTTTGCACATAATTTATTTATAGTTTATATTTTGATTTGTTTATAGTTTTAAAAAATATGATTACAGATATATGCACGGAAAAGTATTATAAATACATACAAAAGTTTTGTTATGCATAATACTTTAATGTAAAAAATGTGTGAATCATAAAATATAAAACTTGTGGCATTTTTAGATAGTCTAATTTAATTTGAAACAAATGCTCCCATTTTTATTTAAATATCGATTGTTGAAAGTGAATGCAAGTGGTTTAAAATAAATCTAAGCATCTTTTCCTTTTAAAAAAAGAAATTTGTTTCTTAAATAAGGAATTTCCAAATTTTTTTAAAAAAAACGCGTTGATACATTATGAGATTTTTACAAAAGGAAACACAATTTAATTTCTAAGAACTACAAAAATTATGAGCTTTCCTTAAAACAAATTTATTTTTCTAGTACCCAGAGTCTCATGATCCACAAAACTTAATCAAACGCATTTTGAATCTTATAACCCACGATATGGACTCGCGAGTCAAAGTAATCAAGAGACAGAAAATTTGCTTTGGGAAAAATCTTGTAAAATGAAAGTTTCATGTAAATTACTATGCCTGAAATTGCCTCTTACCTGAGTGTAATGCCAGTGCTTAAATATTCTCCAACAGCTACCGAGAGTCACATAAAGCAACTGGAAGCAGCTCTTCTGCACTACAGGCGCTACCCCCCATTTGAAAGTCAGGAACATTAATCGTGGTCATATTGTTTGGAGGAATAGGAAATCGACTGGTTTAACCGCCCACTGATCTGTGGCTTCTTTTTACTGCTGTCTTTGGAGAGTGATTCTTTATGCAGGAGATGCTTCAGTAAGTTTGCCGGAAATGATGGTGTTACAATTGATGAAAACAAATTGTTATTTCTCACAGAGTAAAATTAAATGCATTTCTCTTGCGGTATTCGAAGCCTTAAGGGATTTGGTTTTGTATTGTTTGAATTGTGTCGGGAAATTGTCTTTTTGTATGTGATACTTTTTTTTTCTTTTTCAGAATTGATTTGTTTGGAAGAAGTTATAAAATAACTCAATAAGTTAACTCTATTCAATCCAATTTTTGTACATCAGATTTTAAAAAATATATTAAAAAAATGGTAGTTTTAAGTGTTATAATTCAATCAAATTTTTTCGGAGGAAACAATTTTCAAATCATTATAATTTAGTGCGGTATTTTTTCTGCACAAATTTATCAGGAAACAAGTTATCTAAATGCTAGTATATTAATTAATATTTTTATTCATTGTAGGATTCTTAAATATTATTTAGTGTTGAAGAATTATAATTGTAAAATTATATTGAGCTAATTGCTATCAAAACTAAACTGAATTTATCTTTTAGCTCTTTGTTAGCTTATAAGATGTAAAAGAATACAATTTTTTTTAAATTTAGCCGTTGAAGATAATTTTGACATAATAATATTCATTAATAATTGTTCAACTGTAAATATATTCGTTTAGAATAAACTTTTCCTTACAATTATTTCTTTACTTTTCTTTAAATCATAAAATTTATTTTAGGAAAGAGCCATAAGCCCTTTTTAGCATTATCTCAGATTAAAAAAAAATCTTCTGCTATAAACCTTTAATCTGTCATCATTCATTATTCTAAACTTCGTCATTATTTTGTTGTCACTTTGAGAAAATTATTTTGCTAATTCGAAGAAAATAATGGTTAAATGAAGTGTTTAAAAAGTTTTTGATGGATGAGATTTAAAAAATTATAATTTTTCACTGGCTTTATAAACTGCGTTAGTTGCATCCTATTAACGTAAAGGTTAATATTTCTGAGAAAAAATTAAACACATGTTTAGAGTTATTTTTAAAATAAAATGAATAAAAATGTTTTGCTAAATATTCTTTAAATATTTAAATAATGTGTGCTATATAACGACAGTGCATAATTTTAAGAAATATTGTTTGACAAAAATAATTTGCAATAAAAAAATTACAGTTAAATAGATGTTAATAGTAGTCATTCAAGTTAATTAATTTTTTGTCCCACTTAACAATAGAATCTCAAACCCTTGGAATACATATGTGTGTGCGATGAATTCTATTTTTCACTGAGATTCTCATTTATGCTTATTCTGTTAGTAAAATATTAAAAAAAACACGTATTAAATCTGTTAGAGTAGTAAAAATTGAAAATATTTCAAATCGATGCAATACTTGTATTAGCAATGAAAAGAGAGATTGGTCTTGTATTATTTCTTCTACAAGAAAATATCTTCAAAATGCTGTTTTAATGTTTACAAATAAACTGAAATATAAATTCACAAACTTTGAAACCAATATCAAAAACAGCTTTCTCTCTCTCTCGACAAAAGTTTTTCTTTCTTTTTTTACGTCAATAAACCAATACTCCTTCAGTTCACTAGCTACAACCCCCATGCTGACAGAATAAAATAAATTACCTTTCATAACTGCATTGGATTCTACGAACACAAGAAAAATGGTTTTTAAATTGAGAACGTGAGTACAACTTTTCGAGTATAGATTTTCAGTAGAATCGAACAGATAGTCACAGTTTGTGGTTTCCAGTATAAAGCAAAGTAACGGTGAGGACAAACTCTGAAAAAGGAAACTAAACAAACTCAATACTTAACGAAAAAGTGAGGAGACAATCAGAGTTTATTGAGTTTGTTCTTGGCTTCATTCTCGTCACATTCGCAAATAAGTAAGAGTTAAGTTCGGTGCGAACTAAAACGAAACTGAATGAACAAAGAATGTTTGGAGCTCTATCACGACTGAAGTATTTTGAAGCACCAAAAAGTTTCTGGGAGATACGAATCAAAGCTGTATCTCTTTTTTTCCCTTCCATCTTGTCTTTGTAATTTCATTTGTGTTCTTCAGGAAAGCGGTATGCGTAAAAAATACATCCTCGCTTGCTGAGCGAATATCCAAATGTAAAGCGATTTGAAAAAGTTGAGTTTAAAATTCCGTTGAGAAATGTTAGTTTTAGATTGTATTCTTTAAGTAATAAATTTTACATTAGATATTTAGACATTGTTTGAGTTTTTATCTTGTGTGGCTGGAGTTACAATAATTCATTTGAAAATATTATTTTATTTTAAAATATTTACATCTAATTTAAGAAATATATAAATGAATTGGCAAATAATTAAATAAATAATCGTACATTGAAAAAGAAATTAATAATAATGAAAACCAGTTCCTAATAAAACATCTAAATACCAATATATAAATAATTTAAAACTCCTTTATAATGAATCTAATCAAGTTTTGAAGTGGATATGTAAAAAGAAGTACTGAATAGTTCTTTATAGATGCATGATTAATTTTTCACTTTATTAGAAGAAAAAACATGCACTGTAAGCTAGTTAAAAAGTATTTTTAAATTTAACGCTGCAGAAGTATTCATTTAAAAATATAATTTCTGTTTAATATAAGTATCAGATTTTATAACAAATTATTTGCTATGTAATTATAATTTTTTTAAATTGCATTCTGGCATAAATACTTCCTTATCATTGAGGTTATATCAAAATATATGCGTAATAAAAATGATTCAAGAAGGAAGAGTTTTACTTTTTACAAAGAATTGACCGCTGTTGCTTTTTAACTCACCTCCCTCCTCAAAAACGAAATAAATTCTAATGTTACTAAGGGTGTTTTTTTAGAGGTATAGAACTTTAAATTGCAATAAAAAAACGATGTATTATTCGATTGACATGATTTTATTTTTATTCGAAAGATAATCTTGTGGCATTACATTTTAAATATGATTTCTGGCATATGACTGCCACGGCTGGCTCGGATGTAGTCCAATCTGGACGTCCAATTTTCGATGACTTTTTCCAACATTTGTGGCCGTATATCGGCAATAACACGACGAATGTTGTCTTCCACCGGGTCAAGCGTTAGTGGCTTATCCGCATAGACCAATGACTTTACATAGCCCCACAGAAAATAGTCTAGCGGTGCTAAATCACAAGATCTTGGAGGCCAATTCACAGGTCCAAAATGTGAAATTAGGCGGTCACCAAACGTGTCTTACAATAAATAGATTGTGGCACGAGCTGTGTGACATGTTGCGCCGTCTTGTTGGAACCACAGCTCCTGGACATCATGATTGTTCAATTCAGGAATGAAAAAGTAAGTAATTATGGCTCTATACCGATCACCATTGACTGTAACGTTGTGGCCTTCATCGTTTTTGAAGAAGGATTCCACGAGCCCATAAAGCGCACCAAACAGTCAGTTTTTCTGGATGTAACGGTGTTTCGACATACACTTGTGGATTAGCTTCACTCCAAATGCAGCAGTTTTGTTTGTTGACGTAGCCATTCAACCAGAAGTGCGCTTCATTGCTAAAAGAAATTCGCTTATGAAAATGGGGAACAACGGCAATCTCGTTTTGGGCCCATTCGACGAATCTACGCCTTGCTTGATGATCGTTTTGATGAATTGCCAAACCAAACTGAAAATAAATCACTTGACAGCTGTTAAATCGGTCGCCATCTTGGAAAGTAATGCCAACTTAAACTTCTATACCTGGGAAAAAAACACTCTTTATTTTTATGCTAGATGAATAGCATACATAATAATAAGTATAGTTATTTTCAAATATTTATTGATTATTAGGTAACTAGTTTCATGGCATTGCGGGATGGTTTTATAATAGTTCACAAATTTAGAGCCTCGATTCCTTTCAATGTGCAGTTAATTCAGTTATTATAAATGACAGAGAAAAATTCTTGGCAAAGTGTGTAAAATTCTAATTTTGATTATTGCATTTTAATTTAGAAATATTTATAATAATATGTTACAAACGTAACTAATGAAATTCAATTTAAAAAAAATGTTTAAAATCTTCAGAAAAATACATATAAGCAATTTTTTTTTCCAAGCTCAAAAATAATTTTAAGAAACTAAAAACAATTTATCTGAAATTCCCAAAATGGAACCTATTAAATGTATTTATAATGTTGTGTAAATTATTTTGTATTTTTGCTTTCATTTTTGAAAATTATACATTTTTTCATTCTTCTAGCCTTTTTCAGTTATTAATTTTAAATGAATATCATAATTAATTGGTAATGATGATATATTAAGCTTATTAAACACATATACTTTAGTTAAAAATTAACGTACAAAAATATAACTATTATTTTTTTCTCTTTCGAACCTTTGAAATAATATAATTTTTTAAATTGTGTGTGATGCAAATTGTTTAAATACATAATTACTCTTCAATAAACATGTTAACAAAATATATATGTAAATATTCTTTTCCGCAAATGTAATTTAACTCACTTATTGCTTACAAAATTTTCTTTGAAATGAATGCAATAATATTATTTTAAGAATATATAACTTGAAAAAAATGGCTTATTTAATTTCTGTATAAAATCTGAATTTCCTTATGCAATGTAACAGAAATAAAATATAAGTATTAAGAATGAAAAGAACAACTTAATATAGATACAAATTAAAATGATTCAAAAGAAAACGAAAAAACCAAAACATGACTTTTGAATGTCATTATTCAATTCCTACTATTAGCTCACAATCTCTATATATTTATTTGTTTATTTATCTTAATGGAATTTTTAATCTTTTATAAAATACATTTAAAGCACTCAATTGAGGTGAGATTTTACATACATGATTATTTTGGATGACAATGTAATAATTTAATTATATTTAATAAAAATTAATTGATTAAAACTAATTATTTAATGAATTACAAATACATTCACGTTAGCATCGTTTTTGGCGACTTGTATCAAAACTTGAAAAGGGTTTTTCCCCACGTTTTAAAGCATTCAGTTGAACATAAATTTTATATACTCGATTGTGTTTTAGATGACAATACGATACTTTAATGATAATTAATAGAAATTAATTACCACTTAATGTTGTGATTATGTCATATGTATATACACATTTATATTAATTCTAACTACTTAATAAAATAAAATTTTTCTTTGTTGATCTAAGTAGGAATTGACTTAAAAATTTTTATTACTTGTTTTTTTTTTTTTTATATATATAAATTCTCTAAATCTGTGTCAGTTAGCAACACAATGACATGATAGATGCTAGCACAGCGCCAAAAGAAAAAAAGATTCTTGAGGTTCATGAATTACTTGTTGGAGTAAAACATGTTGAAAATGAAATAATTTGTGTCAAGCGAATTCTTATACTCCGACAGTATCTAAAAGAGCACCAAAATAAACCATAAAAGAACATCGAATACAATAATCATTTACAATTAGAAATGGTTATTAAAAAGTAAACCTTGTACTAAGTCTTGTTCTTGAAGAGATTTCCTTTTACTAAAATATCTGTTTTTTTCTCATTTGACAAAAAATAATTTTATTTTAAGTTTCAGTACAATTCTACGTAAAAAAATTGACAAAAATAATAAACATTGAAAATGATAAAATTTATATAGCTTAGAAAAAATAAATGAAGTAGACAAAATTGAATATTTTGATGCCGAAAGTACAAACATTCAACAGTAGTTTATTATCTTCTTAGAAATTTGATAGTTTGAAAATAAAAAAAATAATTTTCATCACAATGTCTTTGATTAAATATCATGAAATAATGGACGAAATAAATTAAAAAGGATTTTAAATCAATATTGTTAAGTATTATATAATTCTTTCTAAGAAAGATTAATTTTGATTCTGTGATAATTACTTGAAAAAAATTCAATGATGGGATGAAAACTCAATGTAATTCTATTTTTGCCAGATTAATCCTATATTTTCTAGATTTAACATTCTGATCTAATTTATTTAGTTTATATATATATATATATATAACTATTTAGTACAAAAAATGAATATTAAATTAGATGCAAGTGAAAATTACTCTACAGAATATTGTACATTATTATTTATGAATAAATCCTTTAACAAAATTAATTTTTCAAGTATATTTCAAAAATATCAATCCTTTTTTCCTATTAAAAATATTATTATTAAAAAGGCTTTCAAATACAACAAGAAATTTGGTAGATTTATATTTAATTATAATCAAATCTCGGAGCTCCTAAGTTCTGAATCATGTAGATGCAATCTATATCGAGACTATATTGATGATTATCATCAGCACGTTGTCACAGGAGACCTTAGCATCGTGAAAGATGATTTGTTAAGAAATTTTATGGAAAAGGGTACCGGTTTTAGACTTATGATCACAAAAAATAAATCTAATGTTATGAAACAAATCATAAAAGATTTAGATAAATTTTACCTTAAAATGGCAATTAAATACGGAATGCCGATTGAAGCATTCAATCAATTTAGATCTTATGTGGCAACAGAAATTCGGGAATTAGATTTTACTGTTGAAAATGAAATTATGTATAAAGATCTTAAATCATCAATAGTAAATATCCAAAATGACTTCGTTATTACGTATGTTGATAAAGTCTCTGCTAATTATGCCATAATTTGTAAATATTTTTACAGTAAAATATTAAGTAACCACATTTTAAATAATAATTCATTTCAAAAATCAATTCACAATAATAGAGAAGATGATAATCGTCTTTTAGCTTTGAACAAAAGACTGAATATTCATCTAAATAATATTAAATATCCAAGTATTTTTTTAACACCAAAATTTCATAAAAGCCCTATAAAATTCCGTAGTATCACTAATGGATACAATACATATATCACGAAGTCTGGGAAGATCTTGCAATCTCTTCTTCAAAATCTAATTGATAATTTACAAAACACGGCAATTATTAAAAATAGCTTAGAGATTGCTAGAGTTACTAAGGATATGTTGATTTTTTCTATGCATGGTTTTGATTTCGAGGACCTTTTTAATTCTATAGATATTGACGATATGATTAAGGTTCTTCAGTTAATTTATGATAAATATGAATTATATACTTCAATAAAAAAAAAAATTTGATATTCTGGTTAACCTCATTTTAAAAGAAAATTTCATTATATTTGATCATAATCTTTATAAACAGATCAAAGGATTACCTCAGGGTGGTCCAGCTAGTAATTGTTTAGCGAACCTATATTTACATTTTTTGAAATAGATCATGTTATAAATGATTCTTACTTAATTTATCGTTATATAGATGATATAATAATTTTTGGTAAAAATAGTGAATACAAACCAAATATTACATTCTACCCTGATTATCTCAAGCTCCTTAAAACTAACTTCAACTCTAATAGGGTGGAATTCTTGGATTTAGACTTGCATCTTATTAACAATAATGTAGTCAGTAACATTTTTGACAAAAGAGATTCGTTTAAGTTCCATATAATTAAAATTTCTGTATGGAACAGTAATTTTCATATATCAATTTACAGAAATATCATTTTGAATTTTTATTTAGAAATGATAACTTAACTACCCACAAAATAGATAAATACAATAATATAAAATTTTTTTTTCAATGTTGTTTAGATCATGAATACCCTTTTAATTTCTTGAGATCTTATATTCATCACAAATACATTAACCGTCTTGCTACTTCGAATTCCAAATCCACCACACAACAATAGGTTTTCAAAGTCAGCATGTTAGTGGTCTTGCTGTGAAGATTATATCATAACACTCATATCACAGTTTACATTTTTTCCACACACATCTTAAACATCTTACACATTTTTGACAACCAACCAAATTAGAGCCTAGCAAATTTACATTTTTGACAATCAACAAATTCAAATTTTACCATATTTGATTGTCGTCATTCTATACTTGTCTTTGCTGGCTGATTTAAAAGTCAGCTCAAAAGATGTGTTTATGTTTTTTCGAATTTTTTAACTTGGTGAATAATTGACTTTCATTAATGGCAAGATGCTTGTTTCTCTTCGTAAAAGCTTTGTGAGTAAAGAAATTTTGTTAAATTATTTTTTGAAAGATACTTTTCTTATGTAATTGTTCTAGTATTTTTCTACTTTTCTTACATAATTATTTTGTGATTTTTCTGCATTAAGAGTTTTGGGAGAGTTTGTTACATAATAGTAGTGATTGGTTTTATCATGCTCTCTGAGTTATACTTTCTCTGAAGCTTTGTTTATTTTATTTGGTTTTCCTACCGAGTTGCAAAGGGGGAAGGTTGGCGCCTTCAAACTAGTTTAACCCCACTTATTCGGTCCTAAGTCCGAAATTGCTTTCTGACTCGCTAGGTTCTTCTTTTTTGTAGTTCTTTTATTTCTCTATAATTTTGTTCTTCATGTTCAGCTTTCATATTTTTACGTAATTTCTTGTTATGTTCTTTATCTATTTCTTGTTTTTATAAATTCTTGTTTTTGATAAATAATACATATTTCTTTTATATATATATATATATATATATATATATATATATATATAGTCTAATTCTCTACAGACAAGAGATAAACATTCACCAATCACATTAAAAAAATCACAGAGACAGTAAAGAGAACTTACAATGAAGGACACTAGATTAAAAATTATAAAATTGATGCTGCAGTATTATAAACATTGCTGACACTTAGGACAGCTAATATATAAATTATATAAAAGTGGGGTTGAACATTATTTTTGGCCAGCCAACCTTCCCCCTTTATGTAAATAATACTGAGAAAAACCTATTTAAAGTAATATGGATAAGAATATCTAAATCCATTACAAAGTAGAGGTAACTTACCTAAAAATTCCACTTGAAAATGCAGAGCCCGCGCTAAATCTGAGTGCAATAAATAAGTTATTGCCAGAGTCTGGACCCTAATGCAGATTCAAAGCATGTGAATGGCTGAAATGTAGCACTTGACAAAAGTATAAAAAGTATAGAAAACAAAAGTTAATAAAAGAGTTACGAAAAACCATAACTTTAGAGACACTGAATTAAATAATAATAATTAATTTTAACTAATAATATAATATGGAGGTAACTATAATTATGAAATGTGCGAATTTATAGTATTAAACTATAATTAATCTAAGAATTTTTAATCCTTACAATATTGAATAGCTTTATTCATATAACTATTAATAAAATGAATTGGGTATTTCTGATTTAAGCAATATTTACTAAAATGTTTATAATCATTTATTATTTCTGATTTTTTTGACACTAGAAATTTATTGCGTTGTATATAATTAATAATAATATTTCTAAATATAGAAATATGTACATTACTCTCTCTCTCGCTCTCTCTCTCTATATATATATGTTTGTGTGTGTGTGTGCACAAAGCAATACTTTTAAAATCTAAAAAGTTTCTATTATCACATGGCTTTTTGCATGCTTTTCTTAAGTAGTTGTACTTTGAATTATAGCATTGATTAAACAAATTTCATTATACTTGAAATTTACCTTATCCGTTAGCTTTCGATTAGCTTTTCTTACGAAACTTAAAGTGCTGTTTGCAAACTAACAAATAATTAAACTGCGCTAAACTTAAGCTGCTGTTTATTTTGGTAAAGGTGGTAGATGAAAATACTGTGAGATAATTCTCGTTCTAAAGTTTACGTATTGATTGTAATCTCTACGTATACTTTAGAGTGAGATTTATTTGACTTTAATTTCCTTTTCTGTGTTTATTTTTAAAACCCATTTAAATTTTGTTTTTAATGGATTTTCAATTCAGCAAAACATTTCCTTTTCCTTAAATTTCCAATGTAATCATTATAATGAAATAAATATCCAAATAAATAGCAAATAAACTTAAAATATGTTTTTATAAAATCACACTGCTTTTTATTTTTTATAAAATCATGAAGAGATATTAAGTGTGCTTTATGCTTTAATTGATGTTATTTATTATTCATGAGATACAGTATTTAATAAAGCTTTCAACAGTGTACACACACACGGTCTTTATATAGGGAGAAGGAAAGAAAAAGAAACGCAATTAAATATATTTAGAAATAAATAATAATTGAACAAAGCATTAAATTTTGTGAAAGGAAGCAGAAAACACATCGAAACAAGAATTAAATGTAAAGCCTAGGTATTCCAAAACCAGTTTCAGACATAGGATGAATAAGCAGGTTTAAAAAGTTTAATGTTATAATCCTTCCTATTTTGTGATTCGGTTGAATAATAAAGGAAATTACAAATGCATATAGAAAAGGAGTATAACGAGAAAAACTTCGAAATAAAGGAATGAGAAATTTAACAATGAATGGTTAGAAAAATATAAAATTATTATTTTTTAATTTTTTAAAAAAAGTAGCAATTGCAATGGAATTCAAAAGAAATAAACTATAGATCCAGTCAAATCTAGTTTTAAATTTGTGGAAATGTTTCTTATTCCTACACGTTAACACCATCATTACTAAAAAAAGAAAATTGATCAAAGTCATTATATTTTGAATGAGTTACCTATAAATAATACAAAAAAAAATTAAACTTCGTAATATTTTGAGTAAACAAGTCTTAATTGCTAAAACTACAGCAGTGTTAAATTGTACCTTTAAAGAAAATATAAGAAAATATACATGGAAATATATAAAATTGAAACTACGAAGGTTAATGTAGCTCTTATGATATCTTCATTGATTTGTAAAATGTTCGATAAAAGTTAGAACCAGAAAGAAGGATTCATTGTCGATCATAATATAAAATAACGATTCTTATATCGATTATTACATCTGAAAAGAGAGACGCATGACAGAAAATTGCTTATCGAGCAATAACTGAAGTTCCGTTAACTTTGATCAATAATTATTGATTATTGTCTAAGTCCTCTAATGTATGACACGTTCATTATTATGCTGCAAAGTTTTCGTGTATTATCTGTATTCTATTTTTCCCAATTATTTAATAACAAATGAACATTTTATTTTATCAACATGTAATTTTCTTCGACTTTGACACACAAAGTTTTGCAGTAACATACAGATGTTTTAATTATTTTTTCATTAATTTTTTTAAAAAATCTGTTATTAGTTATGAAAATCTTGCCATTCTTTTTAGTTACGTTGGTTGCACGTTAGAAATTAATGTGCAATGAGTTTTTTACTCAATACCCTAAATGTAGTTTGTTTTTGAGTTATACATATTACTAAAGTAAATTGAATTATCTACAGAAAATAAATAATTTTGTAGAATGTGACTATGAGTCAAGGGCCTATCTACCACCGTATTAGCCGCATTAATGATACGGGATCCCGAAGCTACATGGGCCCCAATATATGTGAGGAAAAATTGTTTATAAAGAAAAGGGCGTGCAAGAAATTCCGGAGCCCCCTCAGGACTGCCTATGCCAGTGCTTTGAGTATAATGTAATATGTTCTGCTATTTATTTTTGTCCCTGTCACAGAATGCGTTAATTTCGTGTTTGCATATGACATATAATTTAATTACTTAAATATTACATTTAAAAATGTAATAAAATGTCTCTTCCAATATAAGTACAAAGGAATTTTTCCAAAATATATGGATATGCTTGATAATAATATCATGTACTTATACACTCAGGAACATTGAAAATAGCGAACCAAGAAGGAAAATAAGTACAATCGCAAAACTTTGCAAATAAGTACAACGTAATGTGATATGCAAATGATCCAAGTTTCGTGCCCATACGCATGCTCATACACGCCGAGGTGGAGCTACAATCAGGAAGAGGGTGCTGTATAAGCCATTCGAAGATTTATAAACGTGACGATTTCCCGCCGATTGTAGGAAGACTTTGGTAAGCGAAACATGCCAGGTAAACGTGCTAGAAAACATTTCTCACTGTTAAGCGAGTTTTAGAGAGTCCTGATCATTGGGATGAAAACTGCAGGCTGGTTGACGCGCCGTGTTGCTGGCCAGGTGGATCGTCCGGAGTGTGCCGTTAGAAATTGTTGGGAGCAGTGGATACAAGAATGTACCCATGAGCGGAAAACCGGGTCTGGAGCGACCAGGAAGACCACGAAAAGAGAGGATCGAAGGATCAAGCGGCAAGCAATTGTGGACCCTACAGAGACTCGTTCAAAGATACGAACAGACGTAGACGTAGCAATTGTTCCATAAACAATTTCCAGACACCTTGCAGAAGCAAATCCAAGCACCCTTTCCGTGCACTCCCTTTAACACCGGAACATCGGCAGCTGCCTCTACAGTGGTGCCAAGCCAGATCAATGTGGAATGTCACATATTGGCAAACGGTTATGTTTAGTGATGAATCCCGGTTTGTTTTGGGGACAGATGATAGCCGTGTACGGGTGTGGAGGCGCCCTGATGAGCGGTACAATGCCCCCACACTGTTCTACGTCACACTGCCCGCACAGCTGGTGTAATGGTCTGGAGGGCCATAGCCTATGATAGCTGGTCAACTTTAATTGTGATGCGTGGAACCTTAATGGGTCAACGTTACGTTGATGATATTCTTCGACCCCATGTAGGACCTTTCCTAAATGGTCTCCCAGGGGCAATTTTCCAGCAAGATAATGCTCGTCCGCATACAGCAAGAGTTGCTCAAGACTTCCTACGTCATTTTCAGACTCTTCCATGGCCGTCCCGCTCTCCCGATTTGTCCCCTGTAGAGCACGTGTGGGATCAGCTAAAACGGCAGATGCCATCGTGTCACTCTGTACATGATTTAGAGTTGGCTTTTCAAGATTTGTAGGTCCATCTGCCTCAGGACAACAAAAGATGTCTAATCAACTAATGCCGGACCGTGTGGCGGCATACATTTCAGCTGTAGGTGGTCCAATGCGCTATTGAAGTTGCCCAGTATTTGTGTCGTTGCACACCCTTTATTCGTTTAATTGTCTTGTTTTTGAGATCAAGTGAATCTCTCTTCTGTGTCATTATTTGTTTTATTTTCATTTCAATCCGATGCTTTCTTCTTGGGTCGCTATTTTCATGAGTGTATGTGATATTTACTAATTGCTATATATAGTTTAATATTTTTGAAAATAATTTATATTTAAAAACGAGACAGTTTAGTAAAATTTCCTGTAGTTTCACAAACTTAAGCAAGTTATAGTTTTTCAATTACAGATTAAAACTTTTGAACATTATTAAAAATAATAAAGCACAATTAATCAATTTGATTTAAATGCAACATGTGATTATTTTTTTGAAAGACTTAACAATTTATTTCCTCCATTAAGTTATCTTAAATTTGAGTATTTTAATTTTGATAAACCAAAAGTATTAATTATTGCGTCAAAATCATCGTTTTATAGAAGTGAAGAAGAAAAAAGGCCTTAAAGGAAAATAGAAATAGTTTTAATGTGATAAATTTATAAAGCTTTTGCCTTTTCTAATCATTGATATTAATTTGTTGACTTAAATATCATTTATTGAAGGATTGTGATTTTATATTGTTTTAAAAATAACTTAAATTTATTGATTAATTTAATTTTATCAATATATTTTTAACAATTTTTTTCAATAAAATGTTAGTATCTTTGGTACATAATTTATTAATAGCTCCCTTACAACATTTAAACAGACAGCATGCAAAAATATTAAAAATCTAGAAATAAAAATCTTGTGTTTTTTTCAAGTTAAAAATTGCTTATTTGGTACTAGCTACAAAATATAATTATTCTTATAACTTACGTATCGTATAAATTTTGTTGAAACATTTGAATTAATTAACGTTAACGACAAAGAAATAAATAACAATAAATATTTTTCAGTGCATAAAACTAATTCATTTCTGGTATTTCTTTTTCTCATTTTTGAATAATTATTTTAGTTTCAATTTAGTTGTTTATTTATTATTTTATTTTATTACTTTTTGATTTATGCATTTCTACAAATGTTTCAACCTAAAAACGAATAAACCTCCGAGATTAAAATTAATTAGAGAATGGAAAATGATTTTTACCATTTTCACAATTTTTCCTTTTTTATTTAATTTGGAAAAATCAATCCGGAAGGACTGGATTTCAAATTGTATATTTTGTTTTATATTCCTTATTTAAGTTTCAAAATAGAATAACTGTGCTTACTATTCTTGCTATTTAATTTTTTATTACATGTAAAAATAAGCTAGTAATGAGAAAACTTTATAAGCAAACGATTTTCCTCATTCATTTTGACACTACTTTTGTTATTCGAAGTCGAGAATAATGAATAATCAAATGGCATGTTTTTATTTTTCACATTTAACTATTTATTTCTTATTACTAAATAATTAACTATTTGGTCGAATATGAAATACGCATTGAAAATAAAATACAAAAAAGAAGAGTTGATGAGAGCTTAAATTAATAACGCATTTAATAAACTTATATTAATTAAATTATTTTAACTCTCAACTTTTGAGACTTCATTACCCTAGTTATTTTTTAAAAGTTCATTCATTTATTATTTACGAGTATGATTGTTTGAAGTAATTTTTCAAGACACATGCATTCATTAAATTTAGAATTTAGTAAGGTATAGTTTTTTCTCAAAAGTAACAAGTTTAAATAACATAAATTTTACAACAGTTCGGACATTTATTAAATGATAAGAAATTTCTGGAAAGATCATGAAACACCAAAAGACAAAATATAAAATCATGTTCATTACGTAATTTCACAATGATGAGGAATTCTATTTTTTCATTTTGTGAAAAAATTTACAAAAATATGTAAACATTCAAGGATTAAAAAAAATAAATATATGTCTATGTGATCTAAAAAAAAGTTTGCAAAAAATATAACTGGAATTTCCACATATGATAACGAATAAAATATTAAGAAGGAAAGAAAGGCTTGAAAATAATTTGTGTATAATTTTGTAGTAATAATCATTATTTTTACTTTTAAAAGTAAAATATTCATTTAAAATAAATGATACAAATACAAAGTTATGTATTTAAAGTAAATTAAAGTCAGCATTTCGAATCTTTAAATTATTAAAATGGCAATGTATACACACTTAATATCAATTATACTTATAACTAAAATTTAAAAAATGAGCACTCTTAAAGGTCAATTCTATGTATATTTAAAATATACATATGTATATTTTTAAGCAAAAATTATGAATACGCTTTTGAAGTAAAAATTATGCTTAATTTTAAAATGCATTGGCTTTCGAATTTAAAAGCAGCGCTTTTTAAAGTGGTATTTTAAAGTACAATTAACATTTTAATGCTCTAATCAACATTGATCTTCTATTACGGAGACTTTTATTGCGCAATAGATATATTATCATCCAAATCCTGTATCCAATCAATAGATCTATCAGAACTAAGCGAATTGAATTGTTTCCCCATCCCCCAAATCCCAGAGGTGTCGAAAAAGAAGGATTTCGAAGCTTAATTTCGCACTTCCCTTCTTTGTGTTATACCTTTTACTGTATCTTATCTCCGGCAGTGCAGGTTTGTCGTCCTCTTTCAAGCACGATTGATTTATTCTTCTGGGCTGTTTTTCTTTCTTACCTCGCGATTCCCTACAGGAAAAGATTCGGGAAAAGAGCTCTAGGGTCAGTTGTGTTCCCTGTTTGGATAGAAGGAAAGGATATCTATAGGTTGGAGAATAAGGTCGATTTCTCCTCTAGCTGTCTCCTTGTCACACCTCATTGGTCGGCGAATGGTTGCCATCTGTACTTTCGAAGGCACAAGCTGATCGATTTCGAAGGAATAACGTTCCCCTTTTTTATTGTATCGTCGTCGATGCTTTTTTATAACTCGTTTCATCTTCCAACGAGTTTTATTTTATTTTTTTTCGATTTGCCTAAATTTTCTTCCGTAAATCTCTTCAATTTTCCTGGGCTTGTTTTTTTCTTCTATCAAAGTGAATTCGTGATGTTCAACTTTAGAGAAATCGAGGAATTCTCTATTTTTTTTCTTTCAGATATCGTTTGAAAAATATGTTTCTTTTATAAAAGGAAAATGTACTCTGGCATAACTCATCTAATAGATATAAATAAATAAACTATAATATTTAAGTTACTAATACGAAAAAAAGATTAACTTTCTCATAAATTCCTTAAATAATGCTTTATAATAAAAATTACAATCAATTTAACTGGAATGTAGTAAATTTATGATGAGGGTTTTAAATATCTTAGGTAACAATGAGACAAGTAGCAATTTAATAGTTTTTATTTCAAAATCTTGTTGTTTGACACTGAGAAAAAATATTTATAATTTTTGAATTCTCAATACAGTTTTAATATTTAATAATATTTGTTATTTAAAGAGAGATGATATCTTTAGTTTAATAAATTTAATAGAAAAAAATGTGATATATATACCTGACTTATATCCATAGTAATTTTCATTTTGAAACCTTCATTTTTTTCCCGTCTAGTTCAGGTAGAGAAATTTACTTTTTTTGAGCACCATTATTTCATAAGTAAGCACAGTAAGGGGCATACATAAAAATTACCTATGCATTTAATTTGTTTTAAGGCTTAAGCGGGCATCAAATTAACATTTATCTTTTCCCGTCTTATTAAAAGTCACTCTGTATGCCTTTTACGTACCCCATAAAATTATGAACTTGTAAGTAAAGAAGTAAATTACTTGGAAATGGTTTTATTTAAAACAGTACCTTTATCACTTTCTTTTGGTTATTACATTTATTAGTTTATTTATCAACCACCTTAGATTATTTGTTCCATTTAGTATTGATAATTCTGTGTGCTCTATCATGCATTATTTTCATCTTTTACAAAATATTCAACGAATAATTTTTAATAGTTACTTGCAAAAATATTTTAAAAAAAGGATTTCGCAATAATGTATGTAAATATATGTGTCTTAAACTTGTATACTTTTTGTGTATACGAAAACATGAACTAGACAAAAATTGGGGGAAGGGTTCTGTTATTACATATATATATTATTATTTATTCCTTAGAAAATATATCCTTTTAATGTGGATGTTTGAATTTATTTTCCCTTACTTTTTATTATAGAGATGATTTTTTTAACAGACTTTAAAAATCATTTTATAAAAACTATTGACTTACCCTTGTTTTGACGGAAAAGTTTCTAGATATTTATTTCGACTTCCTCGCCAGATTTCATACATTTCAGTTAAAAGAAAGTTAGTTTTAAATTATCTACTTATGCCTTATATTTATTAAATAATAAAAAAATGTCATTTAAATATTTTATAAATACATAATGAAAGCAACTTAAGCCAAAGAGAATTATCCCTTAATTTAACCCTTAAAGAAGATTATTCTTTAGTTAATTTCAATTCAAATAACAATTGTAATAATTATTGTGTATATTTGATCATTTTCTAAAAAAATTATTTATATAGCTTAGTTAACAAAGAATACCAAACAATCATTACATTTAAGCCATCACGCATTTTTTTTCCGAAGGCACTGATGTTAAAGTGTAGTTATATTGTACAAAAAACAGAAGAATTCCCCCCATTTCAGTTTTAATAACTATAAATTTAAGGAAAGAATAAATGAGAAAGAGAGAGAAAATAAGTATAAAATATCTTTCACTAAGTTTCAAATGGGTGGAAATGTATCTTAAAATCCTTTACATTTTCATATAATTTTTCAAAAATTCCATCTCAATTTTGTTAATTTTATTCAAGTATATTCCAATAATACGCAGTAAAGTTTTCGAATTCTTTCCAAACCGATCTTTAGAAAATACTACCATTTAATTAAATAACAAAGCATAATGTGTCGCAAATAAATTAAACAATTGCGAAAAATTCATCTTTTCTATACATTCCACTTTCGGCTAGAATCCAGAGTTCTATTAAAAATTGCGCCCTCCAAACAACAACTTTCATCCCATCCAACAAACATCGCAAGAGGCCATTAATTGCTACATGCTTTCTACTTATCTTTTTGGATTTACTGGAGCTCCCCTTTCCCTAGGTTTGTTCTAACAATTTTAGAAGACTCGAGACTCTACTAATGGCATTTTGTTTCACGTAATGGCTTCTTGCTATGCGTAGTCACTTCGCCATTATACAGCTTAACGACTCTCATCAGAGGCTCGCGCCAGTTTGGATGATTGGTGAACAGCAAGTACTAGTTAGGGCAATGGGGATTACCATGTTTTTGCTGGGTCAGGGATTGAAGAAAGTAACTTTTACGAAACTCCGACTAGGAGAGAGTAAAAATATTACTAGGTATGTAGACCGCTGACATAAAACTCGTTAAGCTTATGGACGCGACATTTCTAGCAAGCTACGGGCTATGAGTGGCTCTGGTGAGGTGATTTACGATGAATTCCCTGTTTTGGTATGTTTGCATATTACAGCAACAGGGTTTAGATGATATTTGTTTTGTTATATGCATGTTGAATCACGCAGCAATTTTTGATTGGATATCGAAACTTAAAATATTAATTGAGTTAAAGATGGCGGAAAATGTAATTTAAATGGAAATGGTTATATGAGAATAAAAATATATTTTTCGTTTCGTAACTGAGCCCATTCATCGAATGAAAGCGTACTTTTTAGGGTGTTGTAACTGAAGGAATTTGAGATAATTTCTGTCTTGATATAGGAGTGGTTTAATATTTCAGGAACGATGCTACATGTAATATTTACTCCTTTATTCGAAAAAGAGAAGTCGTACGGCTATTTATGATAGCTTATTGAAATTGTTAAAACATTATTTAAAACCGAAGGAAAAATTCAAAAGTATTTTTAAATAAAACTATTTGATTTGCGTTCTAGGTTATAGTTACTTTTTATAGAGAGCAAGCTATCATAAAAATGTATATTTTGTAATTTAATTAAAATGAAAAAAACATTTGAGATGTTTTCCCCGTGTCAAAACTGCATTAAATCAGACAGTTAACTATACAATCTGTTGTGATTATTTAGAATTGATTAAATTATTATTTAAAAAGAAACTATATTAGTTTAATTATGAGAAATGAAATGATTTAGATAGATAATTAAAAATAAAATTAGTTTTAAAAAAATTCAAATTTGCATTAAAATTCGTTGACTCTATGATAATGGAAAATGGATAAAATTTTTTTTTATCAGTTTGTTACTTTTATCATACACTCTAAAGAAATGAAAGAAAAAAGTTAAGTGCTACGTATATAAATAATAGAAGCAAGTAAAGAAAACTTCAAAAGCAGCTGCTTGACTGAATAACTCTTAGAGATTCGATTCTTTTCAGTTTAATTCAATAGAATTTTTTAACTATACATATATACTTACATATGTGCCTGAGTATGGACGTATACAAAGGAAGTAAATCTGCAATTTTCGTCACAGGATAATAATGTTGCGCATGAATTCATAGAATTCAGCCTGTTCGAAAACATTTAATAGGAAGGAAAAATAGTGACGGAGAGAATTTTTTTAGAACCTAGAAGGTTTTAAGCGGGTTTACTTCTTTTTAAATAATGATAAAGAAATAACACATGCTTTCATAAAAAGTCTCACTAAACATACTTTCTACTGCAGTTCTAACCTAAAGAATCAGTAGTAGAAAAAAACCCTCTGTGTTGAAGTTATAACTTTGAAAAGACAGATTGTGTGTGTGTATTTTGAAAGTGTTTGATTTATTAAATAAACTTTTTATTCAAATTTTCTATAAAGTATTCGGAATTTGTCAGATGGTGTTTACACCAGTAAAGCGTCTTATACCTTTTGTATGTTTCATTAGAAAAGAAGACTTTACACTGAAAGAGAAACTTAAAGATACAGCATTTTTATCTATTCTACTTTACGTACTAAACCATAAGAATACATCTGACTTATTTTTGTATGTTTAAAGGAGAAATTCAGTTTTTTATACTGGAAAAAGAATGAATTGTGATCTGTAGTTACACTTTTGAACTAAATCTTCATTTCGTAACATTTTATTCAAGTTAAGAGAATGAAAAAAAGAGAAATATTAAAAATCCTTGGTTGTTTGTCCGATAAATTCTTTTTGTTTAAATTGCCGTGTCTTTATCTTCCACTTAAATTGAATTTTTTATTGATTTCGAAGAAAATATTGCTGCTTAATTTAGATTACATATTCTTAAGGAATGTTGATGATAAAAGTATTGACACGAAATATATGTGTGTTTAAGCTTTAAATTAAAACAATATATGTTTATCTATAATTATTCTATTTATTTTTTATATCCATATGTTCTGTTTAATGTAAAGATCTTCAATGACCGAGGCAGCCGAGTAGTAATGGTCTTGAAATAGTAACCGACGTTATTTCTGTCGGAGCCATAAGTCTTCAAGTCAGTGCAGTTTGGAGATTTGGTGTCATTCTATTTACGTAACCTAAATTTAAAATTACTATATCCGTCTCTAATAACCCCGTTGTAGCTTTCAAAGCATGGCAGTAGTAAAATATCAATCAATGTAAGATATACTTCCTTTTAAAAATATATGCAAAGTTTCTAAAATTGTTTGAATATAATGATGTGAATTTCTTAAACAAATGAACCAAAATGTTTTTAATTAATTGTACGCAATGTATCTTATTAAACACTAATAAAAACGTATATATAAATCAAATTCTATGCGTGTTTCTTATTAAGAAACCATGCTGAATTTTTTTTACAAACTCTATTGAAACCCACCACTATGAAAACCCAAATCATAAAAAAAATATGTATATAGGTTTGCTTTTCAGTAAAAAAATTCTTCTTTTTCTGAATATACCCAGGAGTATTATACGTTTTATTCTGTATCCGTATAATATAAATGGAAGCTTCATTAATAAAGAATAATGTAAATAAGAAAATCTATTTCAAATCAACCAACAAACAATAATTGGCAATAAATATTATCAGGCTTATATATATATACATCTTCCCCCTTTATATATATATATATATATATATATTCTATTCTGAAAAATATTTCACATACATTTTATGTAATAAATCTTGATCCCTCAAGCGTGTCCATTTTTTCAATACCACTGTGCATTTTTTCACAAAACTCTCCAACCTTTTTTTAATGATATCTGATTCCATTTCCATACACTTACCATGCAATGCCTATAAATGAATCCCTCTACAGGATGCCTTTTCTTCCTCTGACCATCATTCTGCTCTTCATGCTCTCTCTCTCTCTTGTAGAGAGATGCCATCGAGTGAGCCTTTTGTCTCGAAAGCCCGCGAACAATCCGAATCCTTTCATGAGTTTGCATTTTTCATTATATCCTCACTGAATTGTCCCTTCACGCTCGGTGCAATCACAAGAGGGTCTTATCTTGTTGCGGTGAACTAGGGACGGTGGGTGGGAGTACAGGTGACGAGCCATCCCCTTTTCCAACTCTGTTCCCGCTTCCAGATGATGGAGGGCGCGATAAGTGGAAGAAATCACTTAGAATATGCTTACAGAGGTAGAAAAATGGGCTGACTCGGTTCACTCTCTCTCTGCCTCCCCTCGACATGTATTTTCTGGGGACTGCCTCTTAATCCTCTGATAAATATGCGCTTTACTCGTTTGGCAAGGATCTGCAAGGTAATAAGGCGACAGGAAATAGACATGCTTGATTCTGGTTGGTCGAGTAGGTTTGGGTGTCTCGGTGGAGGTAATTTAGGATATTTTGCGAGAAAGTTGTTAGTTCCACATACTTAAAAGTTGTTGGAAATTATATTATGCTGAAGTAAAATTTTGTTTAGGTGGTGTTTAATTTGTTGAAATGGAATTGGGATATAGTTTTAATTGTTTAAATTTATTATAATTTAGCTCCTGAGTTCATGTTCTCCTCAGAGGATGAACATATTATATTTATGTGGTACATTCTTTCCCTTGTGTACAAAACACCTTCTAAGAAAGTACGATTGTTATTTAGTAGGGACACTTTTGCCCTCTGAAGTAACAACATTTATGCGTTATCTGTTATAAAATAATTTGTGTATTTTCCCTTAAATTAAAAATTGCATTTTTAAATACATTCTGATTTGTATAACAGATATTGAATAATATTTAAAATTTTTTGTAGTGGTTTAAATAATAAGAGATAGTATTGTTTTTAATTGATATATATATATATTGAAATAAATTACTTTACCTATGATTACGAAACTTAATTTTGTCTTCGATTAATTAAATACAACAAACAAAGTATTGAATTTTTTCCCCAAGATTATACAAATTATTTCTGCTTTGTAGGATTTGCTAAAAATCATCATCTTTAAAAATGCATTTAACTTATACATCTACACATTTTAGACATATTTATATTAGTTTAATATCTGTACATCTATGTACTTATATTTATTGTACTACTTATTTTTTAACAAAGAGCTAGCTTATAAATTTTCAGTCAAATTAACAGATTAACAAAAAAAATATCAATTTTTTATTTAACAAACTTGATTAATGATTATTCTAGCACAAAGTTGTTTAATACAAAGCGAAAAAAAAGTGTTCTCTTTTCAAATGAAAATTTATCCTCCACGACAACTCAATGACAAAATTAATTCAGCATTAATGTGTCCAATATATATAAAAAAGAAATGTGCATTAAAAGGGGTATCTGTAAAGGATAAATTAGATTAAATTTAATTTTATCAAAATATCATTTGATGAGTGACACATTTCAGGAAAATAAAAATTGTGGGTTATATAAAGTTTGTAAAACACTCTTTTCATCTGATTTGAAATGAAGGTATAACATAATTTACGTAAAATAGAACATGCGAGTTAATAGAAAATAAAATAATACAGCTCTCTATATGTTAATTTAGGTGTAGATTTTACAGGAAATTTGAATTACTCTAATAAATGAATTTATGAAAAATTATCTTCCCAATCTTCTCGGTACAATAATCAAGTTAGCAAGTTATAGTTATTAATGTGTTCAGCAGTTACACACACTTTCCTGTATTACAACATAAATATATTCATATTTGTATACAATAAATTACTGAATTTAAGATAAATATTAAATGTTAATCATAGAGATAAAATAATTTGTTGCATTGATTCGTCAAAATCGATTGTTCTGACAATATAATACAAATTTGATTAAAGAATTCAGAGCTCTTTACTTTAATATGAATGCTTCTGAAAAATACTTCAGATAGCTCACTCAGAAAGAAATATAATTCCTTTCCCATAATTTCTTTAAAACATAACTTCACGATTCAGAAAATATTCACGTTGAATCTTCAGATAAATAAATTGGTAGAAAATATTTCTTTATATATAATTAAATCTTTTTCCATGAGAAGATTTCGAGAGTTTTATTTGTTTTGGATAGTATTGCTAAGATTTTTAAAAAAAATTTCTACAGGGGACCGCTAAAATTCTTTAAAATTAGGAAGGAATCAATCTGTTTTGTGAATTCTTCGCTCAGGACATAGAAAATCGTTAAAGCAATACTTTTAAGAAAAGTTTTTAATTTCATTTACTTACTTACCTTCAGGATCTCTATTTTCTCTATATTAGATTTCAATATTATTGAGAACCTATGCAAGCCTACCAATTAGCAGTCTACCGGAATCTAAGCCAATCAAATTATATATATTTTAATAAGTTACTTTAGAAATAGTTTTATAAGTAACAATATTAACTAAAAAGAACTCACAAATTATCCAAGAAGTGAAAGAATATTTAATATCTAGAGGGAATTTCTGAATTGTATTTTAGATTATCTATGATCTATTGCTTATTAATATCATATTCAAAAACAGCATGATACTTTAGGGATGAACCTCGTAATTTTTAGCTATATTCAGGTGATGAGAATAATACCTCAGTGGACACTACTCTTTGTCTAACCTTCCAATGATAAAATTAGCTACCACTGATTTAAGGTGTGGGAGTCAAGCAAATTACTTATTTAAGGAATATTTTGAAATTTTAAAAGCACTGCATTTTTTTTTATAAAAATTTGCATTAGCTGAACCATTGTAATTATTAAGGAATAATGAGGTGTTTAATCTGCTTGAGAATGTGATTTAGTATAATTTAGATACATTTACATCTGAGTAAAATTCCTAAAATTTCATCAAGACAACATCTTAAAAAGCTTAAAGTGATAGAAGGAACATTTTTTAAGTCTTCGAATTCATATTTATAAGTTCGCAGAAAACATTTGCATCCATTAAATTAAAAGCAGATTAGATAAACATATCCTGAAAATTAATATAAATGAATATAGTTTTGTAAAATAAATTAGTATAAATGAATAACAGTTTTGTAAAATAAATTAATAGCATTATAAATATTAAAGTTTGAAGGTTTTGCATTTGCTCTCTTTGAGTCATGTTTTACAATTCCTATGTGAAATGCATGCGATACATTTTAATAACTTTCTTTAGTTTTAAGCCTCAGATTACCATTCGACCAATCATAACAGAGCTCAGTTCCAGCAAACATGTCGCAGTTTGAAATTGTCATTAGATTTCTAATTTCTACATTGCTTTCTTCAAGGACGCAGAATTCTTGAAAATACTCATTTCGTTGTCTTGTCATTTCCGAAATTGCTACATTAGATATTTAGTTTGTGGTAAATTATTTTGATCATTTTGTTTATATTGAAACTAAGCGTATACTTGGTATCAATTGAATTTTACTTTACTTTTGATAACTGAATAAGATGGATTGCACAATAGGGTGTTTATTCATCTAATACCAAAAGTATCCACATAGTCTTCAATAAAATGATTTTTAGTTAATAAAATTGTTATTTATAAGGTATAGCGAATTTATATACTTACGTGAAGCAAAAAGAAAATAATAAACATTTGTTCGGACATGGAATGAGCTACATTCATAAGTACTTCAACGGCACAATTGTAATAATTGTATATAAATGACTATTATGTTACTTTATTATAAATTAGGTGCAAATGTGTACCGGAAAGTTCTGTCCACTTCGGTTACAAATGCCCACACATTCAATTGATGCATATTTGGCTCCTTATTTTTATAAATGAATGTATATATCCTGACCAGCAAATGAACTGAAACTAAGATGGTTAATGTTAGTATTAAATGAGCACAAACATGTGTTCATGGCTACTGATAAAGTTCATTTACTCCACTGTATTTCTAACAAGGAAGAAATGTTACAGAAGTATGTATAAATTTATTGAAAGTGTTTGGGGAAGGTGTAGTTTCTGATAGAGCATGAAGAATATTGTTCGAAAAATTTCAAGTAAATGATTTCTCAACCTTTCTGAAAAGCTGCTCTATTCTAAAGCAAACTCCGTTTTGGACAATATTATAGATTGTGGGAAAGGTATTCGTTCTCACAGCCCAAACAAAACATTTCAGACCATATTCGGAAGTTAGGATTGGTGTGTGTGGAAATATTCAAGATGGGTGCCACCTAAGTGAAAACAATTTGAGTAATCATATCATCATGCTGCTTTCACGGAACAGAATAGAACACTTCCGAGATCCGGTGTTAACTGGGGAATGAATAATTGATTACCTATGAAAACATTGTAAAGAAAAAGGGATATTGTAAATCCCCCTCCACCTCTAAATTGAAGTTGAGAATGTTCTGCATACAGTGGGACATTCGAGGATCAATGCATTTTGAGCTGTTGAAACTGAAAGAAAAGGTACATTTTGTGAAGTATTGTAAGCAATTGGATAATTTAGAAACATTAATTCAAGAAAAAGAGGCCGTTGATTTTCAGTAGTTAGGAAATCATATCGCTTCATGATAACACCAGACCATGAGCTGCTTTTTTTGCGAGGAGGGGTCGTCATAATCTCGCAAATCTAGGCTGAGAATTTACGTCGCATACGCCATGCTCTTCAGAACTTTGACCTTCCGATTATTGCTTGTTTTTGTCTTTCATAATTGTTTGTAGGGCGAAAAATTCAAAGACGAAGAAAATATCAGGCAGGCACTGGTTAAATTTTTCGCTTCTAGGAATGAGGCATATTTTTAAAAATGATGTAGGTAAATTGTCGTCAAGCTAGCAAGAAGTCATACAAAATGGCGGCAATTATATTATTAAATAAAGTTTATTAAAGATATGAAAAATTCATTGTATTGTTTAATTTTAAAAACGGACAGTATTTTCTGTTAGATTTAATACAATGTGTGAAATAATTTTTTTAATCGAAACACCTCTCATCCATTTACGGAGCACTTCATTCCAGATCTTCATTGTAAACGCATAATTTCAACCACCATAGCCGGCCTAAGTAACAGAACACTTTAAAGGAATGAAACTATCCCTTGAAGCTCAAACAAGTTATAATACTTGTCATAACCGTCCTGACATTCAACTTTCTCCTAACTATATTTTTAATTGACCTTTTATATTGGCTAAAATCAATAACATAGACCTAAACCCCTCGGACCATGAATTGCTTTATTCGTCAAAGGTCGTCGACATAGCAAAGGAAGCTTTTGCCTTTTGATTTCACTGCATGCATAAGATAACAACAATCGAAAATTAAGTAAAAAATATTAATAAATAAACTTTAAAAAATTGAGGCTACATTTTTTTTTACATTAGCTCTCCTTTCTACCTCTGAGGGTTTTGCGCCGTAAAACTCCCTCAATTACTCACTCACTCATGTTTTCTTATATTAATAATTTTTCACTCTCCTTGAATTAGTGGAAATGATTTTTATTTTAAAATGGTTTGCATATATATATATATATATATAAAGGAAAAAGAGAGCGAAACAAAATAAATCACTAACACTAAGGTGACAGAAAATAATTTAAAAATCTGAACAGCCAATGCAATAAATGATGAATGGGAGCACACAAAAACACTTTTCCTCTTATATAAGATGTCAAAGTAGTAAATCTTATCTTTCTATGCCTTAGCTTTCCCACTTCCAAATCAAATCGTACGACCTTGGGATACATCACCAGATGTCACCGCTGTCGCAAATGAATGGATAAGATCTGTGACGTTTGGCGAGATGTCATCAGACGTGTACTGCTCTGACAATTTCGGACGTTTTTATTAAAGCATCTCTTACTTTGAAGCGCCCCTTTTGTTTTTACAGCACTCATTTCTCAAATGTCACTCTCGGTTGTAAGTGAAAACGTCAACTTTTTTTAAAAAATTTATTTCTTTGGTACGATTAAAAAAATTTTCGTAGAATCTTGAATTCTTGAGCACTGATATTTCCAACGGATAGAATATTTCAGACAAATGTTTCTTTTTATTCTGTACTCAATTTTTTTGAAGGAAAAACTAAATAAAATTATTTTTATTTGAAAAAAAGTCGAAGTGTGAATAATAAATGAAAAATCGAGCGAAGATATTATTTATGTAGACAAGTTTTTAGAATGCTCTTGAGTTTGTAAGAGGTATTTTAACAGAATTTGTACACATATCCTTAAATAAACTTCTTTAATTAGAATCGTATTAGACAACTAATTTACTTTTATTGCAAAATTACATTATTAACATTAATTATGAAATTACGTATGAAAATTAGTTATGCAATTACAATTAAATTGATTATGCAATTACTATTTAAATTAATTATGAAATTCATATTAAAATTAATTATAAAATTACATTATAAACATTAATTATGAAAAAGTCATGGAAATTAAAAATTATTAAAGCATTCATGTACATGTACATTGAATTTATAATTTAGTCTTTTTCTTTCAAAAATTCTTTGAAGCATGTGATGGCTTTATCTCTTTTATGCTCGAAGAATTAATAACTTAAAATTTATCCCTGAGGATTTTGCCAATAATCATGCTTTTAAGTTTTTAACAGTTTACTTCACTATATCATTACCAAAATAATACAACAATGAGAAATCCTGAATAATCCATCATGTACTGTATAACTGATCAGCGATATTAAGATTAGAATATATAAATTCATAATTCGCAGCTTAAATGAGATATTTTCATCAAAGTTTCCTAAAATCAATCAATAAATATCGTTTATTACCATGTTTATCAATAATATTTAGTTTAAAAATTAATTAAGAGGGCGAGAAACTCTTCTCAGAGAGAAAACAGTTTCATCCTCTCCTAAAGGTAAAAGAACAATTTACATTTTCAAAATTTCAATATGACCAAAAAGGAGGGGGGAATTCCTACAGCTTTTCTTTATTAATGATAAGGAAGAAAGATACTACATGAAATTAATTAATGTTGCTGAGTAAATGAAAAAAACCCTTTTATCTCATTTCCCTTTTTATAAGCACGATACACACAAACATACATATAAACACGTATTCCTTATAAAATCTTGTAAATCACATTTTTTCGTGATTGGTAGACTAGACATTCGATAAAATTTCACCTATTTATTCCTTTTTGTGTAAAATTCTATATATTCATGCTATTATAATAGGGTTTACTTATTAATTTATATTCTAGTACCTGCCATCTAATTTGTGATTCTCTAAGTGATTTTAATCATAAATAGGTCGAATCGAGATTATGTATATTTCTCTTAACACATTAAAACTTGTCAAATAAATTTTGAAATGTTTAATATCATGAATTTTACATTGAAGAAGCTGAGCATAACAAAAAATGTACCTTGAGATTATGGCTTCGATTATTTTATTGAGATGTAATAAAGATGTATCATTTTAACAAAAATAAATATCACACTTTTATTTTTACAGTAATAATTCATCCATTTTAAATTCAAAATTAAACGTTTCAGGTAATAAACAAGGTCTTAAAAAGTTGAAATTACCGCTGTGTGCAACATATTAAGATCATTATAATTTTTGCAAGGGAGATTAAAACATTAAATCAGGATTAAGTTTTAGAAAGTATCAGTAACTAGCATCAGAAACCCCTTTTAATATAAATCTGTTTTCATGAATTCGTATTATATTAAAATAATTAATGTGTTCATAATAAAACTTTTAACAAATATTACAATAATTTGAAGAAGAAATTACTTAAAATGCGCATTTTAAGCAATTAATGTCAATATAAAAGAGTTTTTAAGCAATAATTTTTTTATACAGTTTTTGATTTACGTGCTTAGAAATTATTCTATAAAATGAATAATGCTTACTTTTTTTAATAGATGTATCATAAATGTGATCTTATTTATCTTAATTATATAGTTCTAACACCTCAATAAATCTAGTTAAAAATCAGAGATACAAATAAATTTACCATTCAACATTCTCTTTATTATAAAGTGTTAATTCAACGTTTAAAATCAATGATAAATAACTTAGGATTAATTAATCCTATCATTATTCTATTTACAGTATTCTATAAAACTTTTAAACTGATTCTGGAGCTATTTCTATGTAAATATTTTCAAGATAAAAAAAAATCTTCCTCTTCTTTCCTGAAATTTGTCTTTTGACCTCTTGATTCTAATAACAACCTTCCTTTTTCAATTACAAGCATAAGAATAAACTATCTGAATAATACGTCTTTCAATAATTATCTTAATTATCATATTATATATGGTGATAATGTCCTGTCTCAATTAAAATTAATTATCAAAAGCTATTTTGAATGGTATCTCAAAACCATGTATCTAGAAACTCCTGCAATAACTATTATGTAAACTGGCGTGTAAATAGCTCAATTTCTCGTGTGCGTGATCTTAGCATACATGCTTTTACTCTACCATTAATTAACTAGAGTTTATTATCATAAAGGTCTGTAATAATAATAACACTTATTAGCACACGAACAGTTGAAAATACCATTGTTCGAATGATTATTGTATTAATTATCAGTGAAACCGGTAATCCTTGTATTATAACCACCCCGTAATACCCCGTTGTATCTGTGATAAAATGTGGACAGTTGAACTAAGTATCAATTATTAGTACAATAGTATTTGATTACATTTGTAAATGTATTAGATGATAGTTTTAAGTCATACATACTATGTGATATCGCGAATAATTCATATTACTGCTCATTTGCACATTCAATTTAAATGGGAATGATAAATATGGCTTATTTTACTTAACAGAGAAAAACCCATGTATACTTTCAGTGGAATTTCAAGAATAAAATTGAATGCAAGTATACAAACTGCATATTCCTTGAATACTTGTAGGTGGTATATTTAGAGATATATAAATATAAAATTAGGTGATTATATATTAAGTTAGAAAAATCATTTTTTAATATCACAATAAACACGTTTCGTTCTTATTTTTGTTGCTGTATTTAAAAGGGTTGACTTTGATTGATTTGCAGTTGAATGCAAACTTAAAGCGAATATTAATTATAATTTAGTAAATATCGGTATTCTTGTCATTTATTAAGTAAATAATTTAAAAATTAAAAATACAAACATCATTTATTTTTAGTAAAAATTTAATTTGTCTTTGTAAATGTCGGGTATATGAAAATTCTCACAGCTATTTAGTGCAATCTAAGTTCAGTGCAATCTAATTTAAATTTAGTTATATCTGTGAACAGAAGGATAATTAAATAACGAACATTAGATTTTAATTTAACAAAGTATTTTACTTTGTTTATACCATTTGTGTTTAAGATGCATATTCCAAATGCATCAATTTTTAGCAAGAGCATTTCCCAAAGAATAAATTTTAAAAAAATTATTTTTAATACATAATGCAAAAGAGGGATGGATTAATGAGACAGACAGAAAAAGAGTGATTTGGTACCCATTAAAATGTCATAAGTAATGTAGAAAGTAAAGCATTTATATGTAAAGAAAACTAAAAATAAAATAGTTACAAACAATATATGTTTTCTTTAAGTTTGTAATGGGAGGTAGATAAAACGCAATTGCAAAATAAATGAATGATAAAATACTGTATTTGTTATTCCGAGAGATATACCAGTAACTTTAATATATTGAAGTTTTATTTTAAATATTTTAAAATATACTATCAATCAATACACAACACACACATACACATTCACTTCGTACACGCAAGAAAAACAATACATAATAAGTGCAGAAATACTTTCCTGTGCCACAGAAAAACATGATTGCATCTGAAAATTTATTTAAGAATGTCTTATTTATAATTTTCTGATGAAAACGTTAGTTTTGTAACATATTTTAGATAAAACATCATTCCCCATGCATGAATAGACATGCTAGGGAATTCTTGGAAAATCTCTTCTTTTTTATATTGACAAATGACATCGAAACTTTCGAACTTTCGATGGATTTCGGAAAAAAAAAGTTCTTTTGGGAATGTATTTGAAAGTTTTCCCGTTCCTTTGAAATCTGGTGCTGTGAATCACTACAGATAAATCTTCATCTTAAATTTGACTGGTCCAATAAAACCGTGACACTTTTTTGTATTAAAATATTCCATATTCACGAAAATCTGAAAATTTTCATCGACTTGCTGTCATTTTAATAAAAAGATAAAAAAATCCCAAAACTTAATTTATATATATATATATATATATATATTGCTTTTTATTTGCAGCACTTGATGTGTTATAAAATATTTTTCTAAAAAGATCACATTACATCAAACTCAGTAAAGCGGATAATTGCATCCTATGATATATAACACGTAACGTAAATTAAAAGTTTTGGGAAAAGTATCGAGATAGTGTCGGATATCTTAAGTTACAAGTTTATTTCTTATCAACCAGTTTTTGGGCTGTTGCAAAGCTAGGAATATTAACACGCTTTTATGTAGATGCTATATAGATGTTTAGTATTAATAATAACATAATGTTTTTAACCCAGCACTTCTAGAGCGGGTATGTCATTCCCATCGCCTTTAAATTTACAAGGCTCCATTTAAACCATTTTTGAAAAATGAATAGTTTCTCGTGTAGCTGACTTTAAGCCTTAGCTTGTAGGTGAATTCTAAATATATATTTTCGGATACTGTCTCCTTGGGTATGTCATAACCAGCGCAGGAATCGCCGTTACGGTTCTAAATGCATGATCACGCTTTAAAATTTTTCTTATGCAATGGCGTATTATTGTAGTTACCACGAAGAAATGAAATTTTTGAGAAATTTCATAGATATAGTATTTAGTAGATGTGTAGTTGAACAGTATTTTCGGATCAAGAAAATCTCTTTGCAGAGATGATATGGAAGTATCGAATGATGAAGAGTATAATAGCAAATATGATTACTCAACTGAAATTTATTCAGATAATTTACCTGAGGGGACGATTATCGTCCTTGATAAACTGACCACATCATATTCAATGTTTAGAAAATGTAATGGTCATCCTATGACAATATTTTTCCTGTTGAACTTTGCGACAATAAATCCGCAAATTATTTTGTTATGTAATCAGAAACTATATACTAAACATTGAACCTAACACTGATTTCTGAAGTATTTTGGATTTTGATTTACAGAAGAATGTAAGGAATGTAGAAACCAGCAAACAATGCTTCTACGAAATTTTAAAGAAAAATTAAGATCCAGTGAAAGCATCGCACTCACTCGCGATGAAGACTAAAGGAGTGTATGAACAAAATACTAAATTCCCCAATAAAAAGAACAGAAAAACTAAATTTATGTGTGAAAAGTGTAACAAACATTTTGTATTTCCTATTTTTCTTCCTTTTTCATCTTTGTATGCAAATCTTCAGGTAAAAACAGAAGAGCTCTTGAGTATGAGATACCCAGCGTGTAAAATTCCTTTTGTTTTTTTCGAGCGAAGAATGCCGGGTTGAGATAATTGATTTGGTGCATGGAAATTGTGATTTCATAAGACTGGTTTGAATTAACATCAGTCTTAAAGTGCATTGGACAGTTCTAGTCATTTCCAATCGTCATTTAAGCTGTTTTAACAACCTTTCAAACTCCATATATTATGAGAGATTTGATTTTAAACTTAATTTGATGTACAGAAAATGTTATTTGTCCATTCGAGGTATATGTGATATAGATAATATTCTTGTTCTCCATTTGACTGGAATACAGCCACCTATGCAGTTAGTGATATTCACCTCTGTGGTACCGATGATTACTTTAAAAATACTGTCATTTACTTTTAATTAATAAAAATGTAATAATGCATCAACGGCATAAAGTATGCGAACCTAATGGAAAGAACACAATTAAGGTTTAATGCGTCATAAAATAGTTGTTTGAAAGTAATTTCATAAAATCGAAGTGTAGCTAATCTCTGCTTTTGTAAGTAGAATGAAACGCCGTCATTAAAAAATTATTTCTTAGCCTTTCTATTACTATCAACTTTTATTGAAGGTAATGGGGAGATGAGTCAGTAGTTTAAGCATACTTTAAATATTAAGAGAAAATATATTTATCATTTAATACAGGTACTCAGTATGATTCTTTTAACTCGAACCCTGAGGATTCTTGTCTTTTTTCTCGATACATTAATAATTCAAACAAAAACTATATTTTATTCTAACCTCAACAGGTTCAATTGCAGTCTTACATTTGAAACTCAATTTTTTTACGTATTTAAATCACGTTTAAAATTAATTTTAAGAGAACCAAAAAACAAACTGAGCCGTTATTTAATCAAAAAAAATTAGTAGTAGAACAATAATTAAGAACATTACTTACATTTCATCTAGTTGAGTAGTTCATATACTACTTCACCAAACGATTATGGTTTTACATTTAATCTGGCTGAGTAGTTCATATATTACTTCACCAAACAAAATTTTTTTTTTTTACATTTATTCTTGACGTAACATAAGTCATTTAATTTTAAATAACAGCTCGATTTTACACACATCATAGTTCATTTACAATAGGAGGTTCCCAAATCAAATAATTTATTAGAAATTTTCCCCGAGAAGATTAACCCTCCCGCTGCGTATCCCGCGATTTCCACAGGTAAAATACACGTAGCAAAGGCAGCACTACGCATCAAGAGGGTTAATAAAATGGCACGAAGAGAACCCGGTACAAAAGTAATTAAAAGTCGTATATAAATAGTCTGTCTCAAAGAACCACTACCTTTAATAATAACTAGATTCTAGATTGATAAATAAAATGAGCCTCAAATAAAAAAGTAAATATATGATGACACTGATATGGATGTCTAAATGCGTTTCATGTGCAATACTCCTTTTGTGCATGTTACAAGTTGCGAATTGCTCAAAAGTTGAGCACTATGATTCGAATTCTAAATTGTGAATACAAAATAGAACAAACACTTCATTATTTGTATGTACGAGTTTGAACTGAAAAAAAAAGGTATATAATCCTTCAGACAGAAAAAAAATCCGAAGTTAAATAAAAAATTGTTTCTTAGGAACTTTATTTCAACATTATTGCAAGATATACTTAAATCACATTAATCAGCAATACTATTATTCCTCTGTTTCAATTTTGAAGCTATTCGTCAGTTAAACTAAAATTCGAAATTTCTTTTTTTCCTTCCATTCGTATCCTACCTTAGCTAATCCAATATAAAGTTTTTCGGAACATTGAGGGACGTTAAAAGGACTAATTTCATTTATTGCGCGTCAAAAAAAAAAGAATGAACTCTTCTTCACATACTACTGAAAGCAATTGTTCCAAGATGAATGACGAACAAAATGAACACTGTAGAAAAGTTTGTCATTATTGTTCAATTGGTCTGTTTCCTCAAAAAATCTAATTAAAAGAGTTTTAGTTAGTTCTGAGGTTGAAATTGAATTGTTTGAAAATAACTTGTACAAAGACTGTTTTTTTCCCTTGCAAATTTAACATAGGAATTCAAAAAATAAAATTTAGTAAAGAAGATTACTTTTAGTAATGAATAGTGAAAAATAGTGGACTAAATTCATGATAACCACATTATTGTTAAAATAGCGTGTTCTCCATAAAATTCAAAACTGACATTATACTTGTACTCGCTGTTCTACTTGTAAAATTTAGATACAATTTCAAATTTGGTAACTTGGTAAAGATGTTCAAATATTAAGGTTCGTCAAAAAATTATTTCGAAATTAAAAAGGAGGTGCTTTTAATACACGTGTACTTTTAAATAAAGTGTATTTTATTTACCTATGTGCATTATTATTTACAAATACTTGTTATTTAAAAGAATCTGCAAAATAAGCGCAGCGAAATAAGCAAAATAAGTGCAAATTATGCGAAGCGCATAACTGAAAACTGATAACTGGAAACACGTGATAGTATTTATTATGTGACTGTGACGTCACATAAATTTATGAAATGATTGGCTGGAAACACGTGTTTGTAATTATAATATGACTATGACGTCACATGACCATTGAACCATATATAGTTCATAATGAGTACAAGCCAGTATTTATGAAATGAACAAAAATTGAGTTAAGATAAAATAATTCATAAAATAAGTAAAATGTTATAATATTATGTAAACATTATTTTGAACATAAAGATTTTATATATATTTAGAATTTACATATAAATCTATAATATAAATGCAATAACAAGAATATTTTATTTTATATTGAAATTATACAGCAATGAGAGTATTATATTTTTTGCATTCCTACTGTTAAGTAATAAATAATTTTTCACTGTAAATGTTCGAAATCGGCGCGTTTGAAATTAAATTATAACACAAAACTTTTAACATAGATGGAGGAATTTTCGATACTTAAAAATATATTAGCTTGAAATTAAATGTTTTTTCCACAAGATTGTCTTAGTTATTAAACTTTCTGGATCTAGAATTTCCTAAACTTCTTCGGGCATCCCAAATCATCTACAGAGTCATACTTCTTATGTGATGATTTAAATAAAGGTGTTTCTTTAAAAATAAATACCTTTTTTTGTTGGTTTATAAATATGTAAGAGTAAATGGGGAACTGAAAGTAAATGAACTGTGATTTAAGCGTCCATTATTCAGCAACTAAAAAAGTATTTCTTTAGTTACAAATGAGCAAAAACATTAAAAAAAATATTTTGTGGAAGGAGTGAGGATCAAACAAATTCTCAAATTATCATATTATAGCTTTAAAAATTAGTAAAAATATAAAATTTGAAATTGTTTTCCAAACAGGAAATATGTAAACATATGCTAAAATGTGTTGTGTGTAAATAATTTAGAAATTAATTAATTTTTCCAATTTTTCATGTGACATACTAATTTCTTACATACAAAAGAAATTTATATCATATTTATATTCCATAAGTGCTTGAACCTATGTGTTTTTAATTCAATTATGCTGCTTTTACAGTCTATTGAATTTTTACTGTGGCTTAAAATACAATACATAGACCTGTGTGTATGTTATATATTATCATTACTTAAAAATATCTTATTAAAATAGATGAAAAATGACTCTTACGCAATTTTCATAACATTGAGAATATTTATTAGAACGTACAATCAAAATAATTTGTATTAAAATAATAATGAATTTTAAAGGGACACAGTACGATTTAGTTGACAAAAATCGGTCCAAAAATCAAAGTTAATTTTTTTGCCTGATTTTTTTTTATGTATAATTGTCTATACTCTAACAAAATTTGAAAGTTTTAAGTGTAAACAATCAAGAAATGTGATTAGTACAATGTTAGTGATTAGTTATGCTTTACAAATATAAAACAGTAATTTACCTGTTCATTTTTATTCATATTCCAGTGGCAAATAGAAATTTTAAATTGATTTATCTCAGAAAGCAAAAATAACTAGTTTGTCTCATTTAAAATACTAAGGCATTTTTTTTTATTGTGCCAAATGATTTGATATTTTTCCTAACTATTATTAATGCTAATAAAAAAGTTGTTATCACCCACCGGTATAGTGGCTAGCGACGCTGACTGTTGTGTCGTAGGGCCTGAGTTTGAATCCCGGAGCAGACATGGATGTTTGTAAATGTATAGTGGCTTTGGGGTACTCTAAACAGCCGTCGAACCGAAAGTCCTCTCGTGAGGTTGGTGGCAGGGGATGAGAGGTGAGAGGACCCTCCCCAGGGTGTTAACCCTCAAAATTGGGGTGGAATCGAGCTAAATCGTACTGTCACCTGTATGGTGCTCAAGGCTATGGCCAACGACAGGCGAACACCTATCCCCTTGCCATGATGAATTTTGTTGGCCTCGATCTAACTACGTCAAATGGTTGGTATTAGAGACAACAAAAGTTGGTGTGCAATTTTGAGCAAAAGAATACTTATTTTTGTAAAAAAATAACTGAACTTAGAATTTATACATTTTTAAAGAAATTTTCAACGAACATTCATACAAAAACCAATTTTACGAATGTGAATCATGTCATCACAAACACCATACCAACTTTTATTATTCATAATTCGACGCATTGAAAAATTTCGTGAGTGTACGTCAGTTAATGTGAGAGGAGTATCACTTTAAAATCATAAATTTTTAAATATTCCCTTAAAAAATAAAACGGTTAGCTTTTTGGATATTTTGAGCACAAAACTTATTTTATGTAATCCATATACAATAATCAAAAACATTTTTGAAAAATATTAAATCAAACATTTTTGTGTAAATCGTACCATGTTCCCTTAAAAATATTATTAATATACAGTGATGCGCCAATAAAAAATGCAACTCCAGAAAGGAAAGTAAATAACAAATCCTTATTTAATGTATGTATGCAGTATAGCAAGATGAAACCATAAAATTTGTGAGCAGTTTGGGAGTCTAAAGAGTCCGTTTCTGTCGCCTCTGGCAGATAAAACGGTTCTAATCCGTTTAGGCATCGGATCGAACCAAGCTTGGAAGACAGTACTGGCAAGTTATTCCATGCTGTTTCACGTCTATATCACACATTAGGGATCCCATCAATTGGAGAGCGGTGACAGAGCAGTCTCTCAGCAACCCATGACCTTGTGTTTTTAATGGAGATATATCTGAGGAATATCCTTCCCAGGGCATCAGTAGAGCACCCTCTGTATGAAGGGCGGGGGGATTAAGATACATGTGACCAGTGTTCTAGCGTTATCTAGATGAAAGGCCTTGGAAGTTTTTTTATTTATCCGACACCCGTGCTTGGCTTCTTGACCATTTGGCACCGAGCCTCCGAGTACCGACTGACAGGTATTCATTGAGTCCAGTGCATTGGAGCAGGTGGTCACCATCCATTCTGGTATGACCGCAGAGTGAGCAGGTCTCGTTAGAAGCAACGCTAAGCCAGTACAGGTGTACTCCCAAAAAATTATGTCCGGCATTTAGGCGAAAGCGGGCTACAACCTCAGCTCTCTCCAGGATTATCAGGATCGGGCCCACAATGAATAGTTTCCCATGACTTTCCAAAACTCTTCGTTTTTGGGGTCATGGTAGTATATTTGTCACTATATGTTGAGATAATAATCTTTGCTCTTCTGAGGGTCAAGGGGACTTTCGGTTGAGTCGATTCGGCTCCCTACTTGGCGTTTTGGTCGGCTCTTTCACACACATTGCCGGAGATCCCAACGTGACTTGTTACCCACTGTAAGGCCACAGTTTTGCCATATGAGATGAGTTCCGCAATTTTAGTTCAGGACTGAATTATGTCAAGGCAATCAGTTGGTGCACTAAAAGAGTAAGTAAAGCACAGCTACCGGTCCTAAGATTTGTTAAAAGTGTAGCTGGCTGTTCAGATTACCGACCACACGAATATCTTTGTTTTGTGCAACCAATGGCTACAGATATCATCAAACCAAACGCAGTACCCAACGTAACGTATGGAAAACGATGTAGAATGAAAGCAGGGATATGTATTATCAGTGCCTGCAAATAAGGAACTTCAATCTGGATGCTGCTCGTTGAACCGGGACTCATATGAAAAAGATGACGTGGAGCAACTTCTGTCTCCAATTTTGTCGTTGGATGCACCAATGTCACTACACGTCTCCCTGCTGCAGTATCAAATGATTCCAAATTACGTAAAGTATATCTTTCCTGGACACATCAACCCATATTCTTAGGAAAATTGTTGGGCTCAGAATGATGCGTGTAATAGTATTGCGGAACGATAAACCACTGAATATTCCCCGATACTGATGCTATCAAATTCCGACAAGGACTGTTAGTTATTTATTGTTCTTTTACGAAGAATAACTTGATCTCTACTCCCGAAGAACCAAAATTCTAATGAGATTTCCGAATGAGAAAGATTCTGCCTAACCTACGCTTTAGTCAGAGTTTGAGATGCAGTTACTAGCTGTCCTGTGTTATTCGATTACGCTTAAAAACGTATCATGTGCATGTTACTAGACATACTTTATTGCAAATATAGCTTTTACATAATCCCTCCTCATAGTATTGCAATGTTAATGCCGTCATTGTGTATTAAGAGAAAACGTTGGGGGCAAAAAAGCGGTAAAAAGAAACTTGTGCATGTGCTAAAACAGATAGTCAATGCATAAACATTGAAAAAAGCATTTTGAAATACTATAAAAATACTGAAGAAACCAAGTCAAACGTAGTGAAAATCATTAATTTATGTTTAGAAGCTAGCAAGTTACTCAAGAAAGAAATACCAGCTGCTTCTTTCGGGGAGGTGAACTGTGAATAAATCAACTTTGCATCTTAATAACAGCATCAAGAGGACTTGATTAAAGAACCGAAGAAGCTATTTCCTCTCTTTTCTTCATCTGCACGAGATACTTTTTTTTCTCCTGTATACTAAATTAAGGCATGATCTGTGTTGCATTTAGTAGCAAAAGAAAGTTGACTTGTCCCTAACTTAATTTCTTTTTCAATTTTGAAAATTTATCAAGGTAGTGGGAATTTAAAATATGCATAAGTATTTTTTGCTAAAACTATTAGCGAGACCGATTATTTATGAGTATTTCTAAAAATATATACACTTTAATAAGAATATACCTTCCATATTACAGACAAAAAATACTCTATAATCTAGTTAATGGATCCTTATTTGATAAAAGGAAATACCATTGAGATAATATTAATAAAGTGATAAAAAGATTTTATAATGAAAATGAGATTCCGAACAAATACTTAATTTGAAAAGATTTGTTGGAAATTAGAGTGAAAAAATGTGCTCTAGAGTGTTTTTTCATACCATTTTTTTATTTTTAAGAGAAAAATAATTGCGTTTGTAAATAAAATTTATTAAAATTGAGGATTTAAAACTAAAGTAAACTGCTTGTCTACAGAAATTTATAGGCATATTTCTTACTATCTTATTTATTCCGTGATCATAAGCAAATGTATCCAAAATTTATTGCTTACTCTAACTCAAAAATTTAACATTTCGGCTGTTTAATTGTATTCATATAACTCAATTTCAAACGAAAGACGTTATTTCAAATGTCCCGGGACTCTGTGATGTGTTCTTCAGGAGGAACGTATACTGCTATTTTAAATGCTAATAACTACCACACCGTTTAGACTTGTGAGATGTATACTCCAGCTACAAAAAACATTGTGCAGTTTCCTGATTTTACATTATTCGTATAAGTATTGTTTGCATTATTCAATGTCTGTCATATAAGGTATTTTCAATACTCAAAATGCAGAGTTGAGAGAAATCCCTTCATTTTCTTGTATAAATATAAGGAAAACTTTTAACATATTGGCAGTTACCTTTAATTATCACATGCCCCCTTACCTATTACTAGAACATTTAACAAGCGTACAGTTTCATGTGTTCTTGGAGCTAGCGTCTTACGGATCAGTCAACGGGCCAACATTTTGTCACAACTGTAAGACATATGGTTCAGGCGTGATGGAACCACAATTCACTTTTTCATCGAATTGCGACACTTCCTGATTTTCAAATATTCCGCACGAGGGATTGAATGTTGCGATCATGGAACTTGACTTCCATGGACGCCACATCTAAGACTACAAGAAAAAACAGGAACATGGGGGTATGAGTCTATGGGCAGCGTGGATATCGTTGTAAATATTGTTCTTGAAGAAAACAGGATAAACGCAACATATATCAAGAATTCTTCCCATGGTATGTCACTTTTTCATATATTGGTATGAATGGAAGTATATCACATTTGAACACTAGTTTGTGTATATTTCAGATGTAAATAAATAGGTTTTGTTACCGTTCATTCTTTATAAAACTTTTAACTTATTTTTTCATTGTTTTTTCTTTACTAAGACATTTCAATTTAGACATTTCTATGCTACTCACAAAATGGACTCTGATCCTTTGTTTTGTAATAAATATAATGTAGTAAAAAATTCGCTGTAAATATGATGTTCCTTCTCACTTTATCAAAACCTTTTTAAACACTTTGTATATTTCAATTGTATTACTCTAATATTCCAAAGCTTTCTAACACTATTATCTAAGCAGCAACTCGTGTGCTATGTTTAAAAAAAGCATACCAGAGCTACAGGGCTACAGTTATAACAATTTCTCGTCTAATTTAAGGAGAACTTTAAGTTTCAGATTTAATCTAGAAATTGTAAAGGGTTTCCTTTACTGCAGATCTTTCTTAAATTGTTATAAAATAACCATACTTTAAAATAAGACGAAAACAGTTTTTGTTACGGTAAAAATACCTATATTTTTGTAATAATATTTATTGGCAAAGAAAAAAAACTCTAAAAAAATTTAAATTATTTATTTTTTCTTGAATTGTATAAAATTCTCTACGCTCAATCTTACTACGTATTTATATCGGAATAAGAAGGTAAAAAATAAATATTGGTTGAACATTTAAACCATGTCATAGTTTTCTTTATATGCATTTAAATTGTGTGTGCCCTTTACAATTTAAAAAACTAAAAAACATTTTTTCATAAAACTTCAATTTGTATTTAATCATAAAAAAAAAAAATTTAGTTGATGAGTGTGTGTTGAATCAAATACACATTCTTTTTTTTCTATAATTCTTTCAAAACAAAAATTACACCAGTTGATTTAAAGTAGACCAATTTTGTTTATTTTTGCTGCTAATGATGACTGACGTTTCCTCATATAAAATTGAAAGAATACCTATTGAAATAATTTTTCTTTCAGTATGTTTATTTTTATAATTTGTTTCTTATTATAGGAAATGAAAAAAAATTAACTACACAAAAGAGGTACAAATGAAGCAATTAACTTTGAAATTAAAATTTTTCAAAGGAAATATTGGGATGTATATTTTTAAAACTAACTTTTATTTGGGTTAAACAATGTTAAAATAGATTTTAAACATATTCCTCTTTTTTAACTAACTGTATAAAATAATGGCCCTAACTAACCAGTAAAACATGTTTAGAAGATTATACTTGTCATGAAAGGAGAGAGCACATTCTTATATGTTATGTCGAATATATTCGTCTAGATTGGTGGCAATTTGTGGTTTAAATTACAATAGTGAAAACTAAATGTGTGTATTCGTAAACTTCAAGATGTCTGAAATATTGTGGGATTATGTCGAAAAAAAACTTTATAGTTTTTTTCTTTTGAATGAAACTTAATGTTAGGAATTACTTTGTTCAAAAATGTATTGTCTATTTTTGTTAGTCATCACAGTTTAAACATATTCCTCTTTTGTAACTAACTGTATAAAACAATTGGACTCACTAACCAGTATATAAAAATGTTCAAGATAATTATACTCGTCATGAAAGAGAGCACAGTTTAGTGTTATGACGAATATATTCGTTCAGAGTGGTGGCCATTTGTGGTTTAAATTATGGCCGCGGTAGCCGAGTGGTATAGGTATCGGATTGTGGCTTGCTTTGTCACAAGTTCGATCCTAGTACCACTAAAGACCCACCGTGTAGGGCAGCGATGCACGTCAAATCTGTCGAGAGCTGAAACGTCTTCCCGTTGGTGTGGTGCGGTAGTTAGGAGAGGGGGTGCCAGCTCAGATGTCGTCCATGTCACTTGACAATGGTTCAAAATTACGTGGTCCGTCGCCAAAAGCTCTCTTGTAGCTGAACAGTGCGACGTTAATATTCAATCAATCAATCAATTTGTGGTTTAAATTACAAGAGTGAAAACTAAATGTGTGTATTCATAAACTTCAAAATGTTTGAAATGTTTTGGGATTATGTCAAAAAAAAACTTTGTAATTTTCTCCTTTGAAAGAATCCTATGTAAGAAATTACTTTGTTCATAAATGTGTTGTCTATTTTTGTTAGACATCACTAATGTAATTATGCATTCATTATTGTTTTAATCTAGGCTATAAGAGGCTCAATATTTTCGTCTGATAGAAGACAAATTAGTCTGTATCGAGACATCACCAATTCAACAAGAATAGAACTTTTCTGCCCGATGGAAGAATTTTAAGTATGTAAATGCTATGCAGAATAATGCAAAAATAGTAATTTTGTAAGCGAATAATGGTAAAGCAGAGTTTCGTTACATATTATACCATGCTTTGCTCAATACCATTTCAAACAACAGATTAAAGTAAGAAATTAATTTGTTATATTTTTTCTGTTCATATGTAAAGTATGCTAATTTAAATAAATCAATACAAGCAATAAAAAAGGTTCACTCTATTTATCTTAATTCCGTATTACACGTCCTCTGTGTTTGGACAGTATTCTCGTTATTGCTTAGTATGCCGAACACAGTTTAGATAAACATTTCCCAAAGACGCCAATTAAATGATTACGTGAATAAAATATATCGGGTGTTTTGTATTGTATATTTCAGCCTGAATGTATACAAGATTCAAAACAAAACAAATTAGTTTATCATGTTAATATATTATTTTAGTAACAAATAACATAAAATATTTATAAATATTGACTAGATTAAATTCTCCCGCTAAAATTTGCATGAGACAACTCTATCAGAATATCAACTTGTCAGTCTAAAAAAGGGAAACATTTAAATTTGGCAAGATATGACCTTTTCTTTTATTAAAAAATGTATATGCATTAACACAATCCTTGTAAGAAACACATTTATTAGATATGTATTACGCATCTGAAATTTAAAATACGATATTTGAATAAAATTCAGTATTTTTGAAAGAAAAACTATTATTGATATGAAAATTATTCTCTCTTGGAGATCAATTGTTGCAAGGTGCATGATTTTGATAAAGCTGATAAATGGATATTTTTATTTTAATTCATATTTTTAGTTTGCACTCTTCCTATTCACTAGCTAGAAAAAGTCTGCGTTCACGTACTACTGCTCACATGAACAACGGAAAAACAATTAAAAAACTGGAACATAACAATTTCTTTCAATTACATTTTATTTAGTTCATTTTAAGTATTCAGAATAATAAAAGTAAATTTGGTTTGCTTTCATAAATTTTAAAATAATGACAGGTTTGTAGCGATACTAACAAAAATCAAGTAGAAAAAGTCTGCTTTCACTGTTTTAGTAGTAACTATGAAAACTATTTAAAAAGAGAATAATGAGTTTTTTAATAGCTGGTTGGATAACCTCATCATTTGAGAACATCCTGAAGTCGTTTCAGCATTGAACTAACAAATCTGGTGGTTTCTTCAGCGCTTATCTTCTCCCATTGGCCCTTAAGAACACTCTTGAGCATATCCAAGCTTGATACATTGTGTTGAATTCTATATTCCAGAAAAGGTCACAGATGTTCTGTAGGATTCAGATCAGATGACTGCGAGGTCATGTGTAGTTGATTTGGGACATTATACAAGAGACAATTGTTCACAAACTCAGCGGTGTGCTTTGTATCGTTGTCGTGTAGGAAACGAAACGATTATCCTATGACGAGTTTGGTAGCACTTTCCTTTAAAATAATTTTTAGAACATCAAAGTAATCATATTTGTTCATAATTGATTCTATATACTTCAACTTGCCAACATCATTGCTCGTCATGCATCTCCACACGATATGACTCCACCGCTGCCATGCTTTACTATTGGTACTAAATGCTCTTTTTGAAGCGCTGTGCAAGGTTTTCTCCAGACTAATTTAAGACGTTTTATGCTGAAGATGCAAAAATTGCCCTCATTAGAGAATATCACAGAACTCCAGAGGCTTATGTATATGATCTTTTGCAAAAGCTATCCACTTAAGCCGGTTGGTCATTGAAGTATAAGGTTTTCTAGGAACCACTCAACTACGGTGTCCGGCATTTTTCAAGATTTTTCTTTCAGTATCCTCCCAAATATTTTTATTAAACTTCTCGTGAATGTCTGTTGTTAGTTGAGTTGCAGTCAAACACGTATTTTTTTCACCATTGATGTCATACTTCGTTTTTCTCTGATTGTGAGTTTAGATGGACGACTTAAACGAGGTTTGGATGTGTAAACTCTTGTAGATTTAAAGTTATAAATAACATGCTGGATAGATGTTTACTGCCGTCCAATGGATCTCGTTATATCCCGACGACTTTTCCCCTCTTTTTACATTTTCACAATGATTTTACTCTGACAGATACTAATTTCCTTCTTTTTATTTTCCATGTCTTTGAATTGCTTCGTATCTCACAAAATCATAAGAATTGTCGCGTCACAATTTTCTTAAGTTATTTTACTTGATAACTGAATGCAAAAACTATGTTCACTTATAACGCCTGTCGATACAAATTCCAAAAGAATCAAGAATATTTAAATAGTGAACGCAGCCTATTTATTCAGCCTTTTCTGCCTACTATTTGTGTGTTTTGCAAAAAAAAAAAAACTCCCGTTATCTTAAGTAGTTTTAATTAAAAATTAACGAATTCTTGCATGCTCAATATTTAAATAATAGTTAACAAATTCATGAATTTTTTTTTAGAAAAAAAGGATATTTCTATTACATTTTATCTTTGCTGTATGATTTCGTATGGGTGAACGAAGACTTTTTCTAGCAAGTGTATATACTATTTACATGTATATTTTGTTCAAAATTTTAATCATTAATAAAATACTTTTTATTCATCCACTCAAGTTCAAATACATTTTTTAGACTTGTAGAGGATGACACGTGATGGTATAATACAATTTTTCAAATATTAATTCATTAATTAATGAATATTTAGTAACAAACAAAAATAATAGCCCAAAATCTCTTGTGTCCCTTTTGGGCTGTGGGTAGCACATTGGACTTCCAATCCGAAGATCGGGGGATCGAATCCCCCCTGGGATGGCCTAAATTCTGAGAATGTGATTTTTTTACTATACTATTTTATTGGAATATTTAAATTTAATTAATGAATAAATATTAGCAAACAATAGTCCAACACCATATATAGAAAGGAAAATGGAAAATTGCAACGAAAATCGCTTTTTTAGCCACTTAATATTGTGATTCTGTCATATGTATATAAATATTTACATTAATTGTAATTATTTAATAAAAAGTAAAATAAAATTTTTCTTCGCTGACCTAAGTAGAAATTGATTTAATTTTTTTTGTTTATATATTACTTGTTGATAATTAGAGACAGTTGCATTGGAATATAAATATGAAATTGCTTTAAGAATGTTATTGCAAAAAAAAAAATATTTAAATGTATTTTTTATTGAAGAAGGAAAGATATATTTTTAAAGCAATCTTCTTTTATGTAAACTGCCTCTATAATAAAAATATTTTGTCAATATATAGCTGGAATGTCTACAACGGAGCCGAGCTATAAATATTAAAAATTCACATTTTATTTATAGTAACGATCAATTGAAACAAAAACGGTTGTTTTTTGTTAAAATTTCTTTATTCTGATATAATAAAATATGAATAAGTCCACTTCTAAATTATATATTTCAAAAGTCCTTCTTCTACCCTGGTATAGAAGACTTGGCTATAAGTACCCAAAAAATTATTGTTACAGAAGAATTTTTCCTAAAAGAATACTTTTTTTTAAAAATTTATCATTCTTTCTTCATATTTTGCTAAGAAGTAGATTTAAATATTTTTTTCTTGCAATAATATTCTTAAAGCATTTATATATATATATATATATTCTAATTCAGCTGACACTAAAAATTCAACAATTATTCATTTATACGCTTTTTCAAAATCTTGGTTCCAAACGCAAGTGGAAAAATAAAGAAAAAAGCGTAGGCTTTAAAAAATAAAGCAATCACTGATATGAAACCACAGTTTTCCCATTTTAGTCTTAAATTAGATGCTACACGGCAAACGAGCACCTTAGTGATTAATTATAGCAACAAATCTCTCGAAAAATATTTATGACATACAAGAGTCATTACACATCAAAGTACCTAGCCATAACGTAAAAAAGACATCCATCCATGATGTCTAACAACAACAAAAAACCCATTGCGAAGATGACAATCAATTTCAAAGAGTGCTAACAATAAAAGAAATACTCGGAGCTCAACGACTAAACTTAATTTATTGTTCATTTAGCTGATGCTGATGTTCTGTTTTAGGCAACTAATTTTTCTTTCGAAGGGGACGTTAGAACTATAGTTATGACTAAGGTTTATGGTACAGAAATTATTTAATGCTTGATGAAGTCATATTTCTAGAAAAATGTCACGCGTTTGCCATTTTTCATTTTCCTTTAGAAAGTGCAGTTTATTACCTTGCCTGTCATTCAACAAAATTGTGGCTGTAAATTCAGGGATAAAAATTTTGCTAATGAACGTAAAACTGTTTTATTGATTTGATTCTATTCTATTGTCCACACGTAAGGAACGCAATTTTTATGATTTAATGTAAAATAAATATAATTTTTATTTAATTCCTACTTTTTTATGTATAGATTTGTGCATGAAAAATATTTAGTTTTAGAAATGACATACATTCACGAAGAAGTAAGACCCTTTCATATACTTCCTTTAAATTGATATTATTGGTGGAAATGTATTATATAATTGCTATACCAAATTTCATTCCAGATAGATTAAGTATTATAATTGCTACAGAATAATATTTTTTCCCTCTAAAAGCATTTTTTAATGAAAATTTACCTTTGAATATCTGAAGATATTGTACTCTTGACCAAATAAATTTATATTATAGAACTAAGCCTTTTTCGAATGATTCAGCATGCATCAGCCTCTCTATATGGCGGATATTTTGTGGCACAAGAACTCAAACCAACGGCCTGACAGAAATAGCATTGGCCACTAGTTCGCAAACAGTCCCATAAGAACTGCATAAACTAGAATTCTGGCAGATATCCGTCTTTAAAGTAGTTAACTAAATCCAAAATAAGACACCTTCTTAATTAATTATTTATTTTCGATGATGCATTTTTAAATGCAATTAACCTAGTGTCTGGACTATAGAACACATTAATACTGAATTAATTTTTATCCGTTTATTTTAAGTTATAAAGCCCTTTTTCAAACATATGAATACCAGTTTGATATAATTGGGTAAACATTATAATTAATTTTATCTCGAAGCCATCCCCGCGTACAATATTTATTAAACATATTACAGTATACCTATACATAATTATGGATATTCTAAATAAAAAAAAACTGGAGAAAATTATTACATGCAGTTCTTGATATTAAATATTGGTTTGATTTATACTGAAAAAACTAAATGGATCTAATTATTAAATTAGTGTTGGCAGGATGGTTATTTTTTTATTTTTGCTACTTAAGCAATAAATTCTCAAAGACATTCAAAAAGCATCTGCTTGTTTTCCTTTGTATGTGGTATAAAACAAAACTTAAGCATGGATTTCATTAAGTAACAGTGGATGCACAAATATTTCATTTTTAATAAATTAGAGAGCAAACTTAATTTATGTTGGAAATGCATATAATAATAATCACATAAACAGTATGCGTTAACATCCTCACATTCTCTGTATATATTGTTTTCAACAATATGTTTATTGACTGTAATGTATCTTCCTTTTGACTTTAAGACACTCAAGATAACAAAAAATAAAAGTCATAGACTATTTGGAAATTATAGTTTTATAAAATTAGTAAAAGGCCCACAGTGACCAAGTCGTAGCATATCGAGCTTCCACACCACAGTTCCGGGATTCTATCCTCATGATGAGAAAAGTCATGATGCCTGTCATCTCTTCAGTAGGTCGATAAATGAGTACCAAGCTTTCTTGGGGACGAAACATTGGGGATTTCTCTTCATACTGACCACCTGATCGGGACATCTGCTCATGCGCCCAACGGTCATGTATACTGAGATGAGCACAGTAGGCCTTGCCCTTCATGAGTTGTTGCGCCTCTGAGTTTAGTTTATAATTGGTAAAAATCACATTTGCGCGTAATTTAAATATCTGAATTACAACCTATGTTCCAAAAAAAAAAAGGAAAGCTTGTTTAATATCATAATGAAATCAGAACGAAACTTAATCAATAAAAAGGGAGCAGTATATTTTGGTGTATTGTGTTGAGTGGCAAAGTAAAATTGCAGTGATTTTACAAAAATAAACTTTATTTTCCAACATAACAAATAATTAAGTTCGAGTATATATAATCCCTTTGTCAGAATGGAATTCTGGGAAGATAGAATAAATGCTAGAAGATATTTCTTCTGACCAATGAAATTCAATAGTAGGTTTTAACAGCCAATAAGACGTAAGGATCAAGAATCCGTTACTATGAGAATGGATGATACGTTATTATGAGTAATGATGATCCGATATTATGAAAGTACACTACACTATCCATAAATACGATTTAAAACCTACCACACTACTAAATACAGAATATTCACTTCAATGCAGAAACTTTTGAAAACAGATTTTTGCTGCGATGATTGTACGCATATAAATATTTTCGCTTAGATTTATTGTCTTTCAGACGGCAAGCATTAAAATACCGTCGTTTAAAGACATAAGATATTCAGAAGATTAGGTATTTTTTTATAAGATTGTATTCTGTACCTTAACACTAGAATGACTGAAACTTAATATATACCTATATTGCCCAAAAGCAGTCAAAATGACTGCATTGTGAAAGAATAACTAATGTGTAAATAAATTTGTTTAAAAAATTAATTTTCAATATTGTTATATTATTTACAGTCATATAATAAGTAATTAGTAAATATTTTAACATTAAAAAATTACTTCACTCGGAAAAAAAATAAACTCTCAAAAAGTCTAAGAAATTGTGGCATTATATACACCATTTTTTTCTAATTTAAATTAAAAAAACAGCTAAAAGGACTTACTTGGGAAATCTAGTGTTAATTTAGAGTATAAGGTTAATCACACATAATGATATACTCGTATATTCTATTCATTTTAATTGAAATATTAAAGTACAACTGCAATGAAATCGAGCAGTGTTAATGAATATTAATGGTTGTATCTTTAATTTGCTTGAAGACTTAATACCTTATGGCTTTATATAAGGTTTAATTCTAATTACAAAATTAGTAATAATACAAAAAATAAACTTCAACATAGAGTTTTCATATTTGCAAAGTATGTTCAATGAACTCTTTAAAAAAACCATAATTTTAATAAAATATATAGCTGAAACTGATTTTTGTTACATAAAAATATATCCGTAACAAACAAAGGGTGTTTTTTAGAGGTATAGAACTTTAAATTGCAATAAAACAACGATGTATTATTCGAATGACATGGTTTTTTTTATTCGAAAGATAATCTTGGGGCATTACATTTTAAATATGATTTCAGGCATATGACTGCCACGGTTGGCTCGGATGTAGTCCAATCTGGACATCCAATTTTCGATGCCTTTTTCCAACATTTGTGGCCGTATATCGGCAATAACACGGCGAATGTTGTCTTCCAAATGGTCAAGCGTTTGTGGCATATCCGCATAGACCAGTGACTTTACATAGCCCCACAGAAAATAGTTTAGCGGTGTTAAATCACAAGATCTTGGAGGCCAATTCACAGGTCGAAAACGTGAAATTAGGCGGTCACTAAACGTGTCTTTCAATGAATCGATTGTGGCACGAGCTGTGTGACATGTTGTGCCGTCTTGTTGGAACCACAGCTCCTGGACATCATGATTGTTCAATTCAGGAATGCAAAAGTTAGTAATCATGGCTCTATACCGATCACCATTGACTGTAACGTTGTGACCTTCATCGTTTTTGAAGAAGTACGGACCAATGATGCCAACAGCCCATAAAGCGCACCAAATAGTCAGTTTTTCTGGATGTAACGGTGTTTCGACATACACTTGTGGATTAGCTTCACTCCAAATGCGGCAGTTTTGTTTGTTGACGTAGCCGTTCAATTAGAAGTGCGCTTCATCGCTAAACAAAATTCGCTTATGAAAATCGGGAACAACGGCAATCTCGTTTTTGGACCATTCGACGAATCTGCGCCTTGCTTGATGATCGTTTTGATGAATTGCCAAACCAAACTGAGAATAAATCACTTGACAGCTGTTAAATCGGTCGCCATCTTGGAAAGTAATGCCAACTTAAACTTCTATACCTGAAAAAAAACACTCTTTACTTAGTAGGATTGAACTTCTTATTTTCCTTTTCTCTATTGCGCACTATATTGGTAAGAATCACGAAATGATTTATAGATTTTGCATTTAAGAATTTTTTGAGTGTATTCAATAGTTTCAAATATATGAACCAGCTATAAAGAAATAAAATTTCCTACCTAAGGAAACATGCATTTAGTCACAAATAAGCCAAAAAAGCAAGTAGATTATTTTTAGTTACCAAAAAAGAAAATTGATATAAAAGGAGTGAGATAACACACCTTTTGCTGCTATGCAGACACCACGGTGATGTTTAAATTACGAATGAGGTTTTGGATTAAAAGCGGGGACAGATTCAGTCACTCCTGATTCAGAATAATTTCCAGCTCAGCAATGTCCCTTTGTGAAGGATGATAATTTGGAACCATTAATCTAAAAAGCCATAACTTAATCATTTGGATTTAGTTCTGGCTACCTTACTGGCCAAGAAAGTGCTTAATTTCTTCACTTTCAAACTATTCCTCTACAAGTTGAGAACTTCGTGGCAGCCTTTGTCCTCAATGTATAACAACTTGACCCGTAGAAAGTCAGAAAAGATGAGTATGAATTTCCTGAACCTCATCTTTGTATCTTGTTTTATTAATAAAACTTTATTCATAAAGATGAAAGTTAAGTTGCGCAATGGACATTATCCCCTTTTACACTACTACTCTCCTACGCCATACTGGCCTCGTTCTGAGATATTTTGCAGAATGAATACCACATTTTGAAAACTGAGGTATGATTCATTGGAAAACGAGTCATCGCATGTTTTCGAATACTTTACAAACGCGCTTTATTTTCAACACAAATCAATATCACTTAAAAAGATAGATGTTTCACATGAAGACTATCTTTTTATATATTCTATTAAATGTTTACTTGAAAGGTTTTCCACACTTGTAGAAAATTCTGGTGACAGCTGTCTGGCACGCATCATCCAGTTATGTTTGTGATCGCTCACTTACTGACATTCTAATTATTCTATCTTTTAATAAATCAATACGATTCATCTTCTTTGAGTCATAATCAATACTTTGGTTACAATTGAAATACCCATGAGTTCATTGATTACATAAACAGTTTGTATATAGAGTACCCATTCACGAGAGTTTACTTGCAACACTTATAATTAACCCTTCTGTCGTATCATTGCTTCACTGACCAAAAATTCTCACTTGTGTAATCATTGGTTAATATTAATAGATCATGTAAGTGCAGATTTGAGCTTTTAGGTTCTATCTGACCTTTCGTTTCTACAGCTTCCAAACTGTTATTCATTTTTGGGCTCTAGTGTATTTATTTTCTTAAATATATTCCTGAATTATTTTACTTTAGTTATTATTACCTTAAAAGTAAATAATAATACACATTGAAACTAAATGGAGTTTTAAAAATAAATTAAATATTTTATCAGAATCTAATAAATTATGATCACAAATTAATTTACATTTAATCTAAACGAGAGTATGTCACAGCTCACTTTGACGGATCTTACATTAACAATTGATAATATTGCACCTTAAATTAATAGTAACATAGATTGCAGATTAAGAAATAAACAAAGTTTAAGACAATTATAAAGAATCTTTTGAAAATTAAATATGTTACCCATTTCTAATACAAGTTACGATTTTTCTATGTTAATTAATTGTTAGAAGACTAGAAAATTCACGTAAAGTTAAGAAATTCATTTCCAAACGTCAAAAAAGCTTTGCTTCACTGTGACAAATAAAAGTAGGTTTATCTTTCATGACATATTGTAAAGGAATATTTTCTAATAATTTTGTTCTCCTGGATATTGAAACAGACTAAAATTTTGAAATGTTGCCAATTTTATATCATTCAAAAATCATATAAAATATAGAAAAAATGACCAAATTAAACATTTCTCTGAAACAAATAGGATACAACTAAAACAATCTTTAACAGTTATAATTCGTCATAATTATGAATAAATTAAAATATTTTTGCTGATATACAATCAACAAAAAATGTGTTCAATATTCAAGACTCCAAACAACCCAGCTTTTTTTATCTCCCTAACTTCTTTAAAGTTTAACTTTCTCTAAATTGCCTGAAATAGGAACTATACGCCACAAATATAGGAAAATTGTCATTAACGAACTTTGTAAACGCGGTCTATAATTACGCCAGCTCTGTCGGTGAAAGTTTAAAAATCCATAAAATATTCTTCTCCTGGTTGAATTGCAGACTTCCAGAAAACTTTATTAAGTCTTCTTTGAAACGTGTTGTTTACGCTGTGAAATGACGGCAGCTTGGAGATTCCTAATGACCCACCCGAGGTTGGCAAACATCTCGGAGGAAAGATAGCGATCATGAGAATGGCTCTTTAATTACTCGAGGTTGTGGCGCACACTTGATCCCGATTTGCTCATATATGTTCACTCGACAAATGGAATCGTGGTATTTTTCTTTTCTTTCTCGTTTCACGGAGTATCTAATGAGGTGAACATGTGAGATGTGTGAAGCAGTTTGTCGTTGCAGGTGAGAATTGCATTATTGTTTCATAAATCATAAATTAAAGCGGAAATATTTTTGATAATATAGATACGTTTATTTTTTATTAATACAGTTCCGATCTGGAACGGTAGCATTCCTACATCAATAACATGATGACACTTAACTGTTTACATCGTAATTATTATTTTGTTAGTAAAAACAGTAAAATAAATGTGAAAATGTGAACATTTTTAGTCCTTATATCAATATTAACCTCTAAATTCTATCAAATTTTACATTTTTTTAAAAGTTTAATATTTGTTTTAACTATTTCTCAGGTCTTAAGATGTACTATTTTTGTTGCTTAATTGTAGATTTCAAGACCAGTTATTTTAGTTTTTACAAATTCGTTTTAGCTCTAAAAATTTTTTTAACAAAATCTCTAACTGTTCTTCACAAACAAGTTTTGTCTTAACCCAGTAGGATTGAAAAATGAAACAGAGGATGTACCTATTAAGGCTATGCTTAATCATACGCTCTTAGTCCTAAGCTAAGGATTTAATGGAGCAGGGATGGCGAACCATTGGAACGCGGCACAATATGTTGGGCACGCCACCGATCAAAATGATCAATCGCGATTGATTATTCAAACAAGGAATTTTCAGTGAGATATTCTCAGTCAAAGAATTATCAGAAATGCCCAAGTTTATTATGTTCCCTGATGTGACATCATTTGTTAAACTGAACTTGCCCCAATTCAATTGGTTGGAAATTGAAGAATTTGAAATGCAACTTATTGATTTCTGGTCTAGTTCAATACGGATTCAAAAATTTATTGAAACAAGGAAAAAAGTTAGAACTGATTGAAACAGAAAGATTAACAAACAATATATGCATAAATGACAGTAATGAAATTTTGGAAACATTAAATTCGATTTCAGATACGTTCAACTGTTTGAAGAACCAGGCTCAAGCTATTTTAATCATATTTTCATCAACTTATGCCTACGAGTCATTATGTGTCAGGATGAATAACATTAAAGACTCGATTAGAAACCATTTGGCAGATGAATCCAATTCAGCATGCATTCGGCTAAAAGTATAACATCTTACCCAATTCTAATATAAATTGTTTGTCATCTAATCTGCAACAGCAGAAATCACACTAATGCCACTTTATATATCTTGAATTACACGTTTAACTAAAACATTTACTACTATAAAATACACAATGATTTTTCTGTAGTAAATTAAGAGTTTTGTGTTGTATTAGTACTTAGTTTAATTATTTTCCCAATAATCACTAGTCAAATGTTTTTGACGGCACGTCTATACCTCATTGAACATTTCTTTTTACAAAATGGCACGTTGATCCATAAAGGATATCCACCCCTGTACTAGAGTATTATTGTGGCTTCATTATTTTCTCGTGTACTACCTTGCTATTTCCTTAATATTTAGTTAATTAATATATACACATACACTTTTATTTAGTTTTGGATAATGACAATTAAAATTTAATTTTAGTATTGCTATTATATTTATATTGTCTTATTTTTGTATTTTCGTGGTAACTTTTTAGATAAATTTCTATTTTCGTTAAATAATAATGCTTTAAAAATATAATAAATACTTAGAATAATTTATATTTTGTATAAATAAAAAGAACTTTACTAATTTATTAGTATGGCTATATAAAATCTAGCTTATATACCGGAATTAATTGGAATTATATAGTGGAATTAATTAAATGCTTTAATCAATAACTTTTTCATACTCAATAAAAAGTTATCATATGACTTTTCCTTATTCCTTAAAGTTAAACTGTTTCCTCTATTTCCAGTAATTAACACAATTTTATAAATAAATTGTAAAAATTGTATAATTTTCAGATTTTATACTTTTGATGAAATATAATTAAATGTTTCGAGTGATATTTGTAATTTAGAAAACAAATACCTCAAACTATAAGACGGTGCCTTTGCAGTGTAAATAAGTAGGGACACAACAGGTCATTAACAAAAGCTATGTTAAAACATTAGCTGTAAGGACTCATTTCCAAATAAGCGTTTGAAACTATTATTACTTGCCAAATAAAATTTAGAAATTGAGATAAATATTGACCTCCCTCTTCCACGTATCAGAAGTTACGTAAATTTATTACACGAGACGTAGTGACTTACATTGACATATTTAAAAATAATAATATCTTGTTAAAATGTATATTTTGATTTCGAGTTCAATTGGAGAACATTTAAAGGGTGATGTATTGCAATTGTTTACAAACCTGAGGTTTGTTTTTATGATCAATTCAATCCATCGACCACAAATACAATTTTTCTCCTCTTAATTGGATTTTTTAGATAGAAGTTATTCAACAATGAAGGAAACTTTTACAATGTTTTGACTTTGTTCCTAATTCTCCTTAGATAGATTACTGTAGGGATTAAGTGAAGAATGATATATTACTCATTGCAAAGTACAATAAAAGAAATTACGTCTTTTATGTCGTTCGTGATACTTGCGACTGTAGGACAATAACAAAAGGGAGAAGATCTTCCAATATCTAGTGATTTTATAGTGATTAAATCTATTATTCTTAGTCTTAAAAACTATTATAATGCTACAGGAAAAATTTAGGGGATGGCAAAATTTGTAGCAAGCATTTTTTGAGAAAAAACATCAAGTCGTCTTTTTTAGATCAAAATGCTGTACTTAATTATTTAAGATATGTTCTCGTTTTTTTTTATAAAAATTAAAAAGCATATAAAATGAAAAAAGTCACAAAGCATTTGTAACAAGCTAAAGAAGTATTTTTAAGGTCCTTCATATCATAATATATATATACATGATTAGAAAATAAAAAAAGTGATTAAATTAATATTCTATTCCTAATTGAAAAAGAAAATTCAATAAGATTAAATATCAAAATCTTCAAAACAATAGTATTAACTTCTATAGCATTACTTGACTTTTTGTACAGATAATATTTACACTTTACAATATATTACTCTACTTCTGAAATATTAAATACATAAGATAATGTATATTAAGAATTGTATTTGTAAGATAAAGGAGCTATTTATTTCAATATAATTTATTGCGGCCTGTTTAAGTTATTATATTGTTGAAATAATGACATATTATTTATTTATAGATTCATAAACTTATTTATTAATGTTATTCTATGAATCAACACAAAATGTATTGGTAGTAGACCTACCTCGTAGTTTTAAACCACGGTGAAGTAACGTGGACAACACTTGTACTAGAATCTCTCTCAAATCTACCAGATCATATCAATATTAATTATCAGAGGAACAATGAGTAGCTCAAAAAATTTTAAGAAAACATTTCATACTTTTTGATTATTTTTAATTCATATTTCATTGATTTTGTTTAAATTCTAGTTGTGCAAATAATATTAATGTGTTATGCTTTAAACAATGGATACTAATACCTATTTCTACGCAGTTAGTAAATTTAGCCACTCCTGAATTAACATAACCATCTATAACAGAAAAAAATGATTAATTATCTATTAAGGATTATAACACCGTTGAAAAAAGTCCCCAAATATGAGAGCCATTCATTGCTCCACCCGGGATCGAACTCACAACCTTGGGTTTACGAATTACGAAGCGGTCACACTACCTTTAAGACCACGAGCTGATTAATTTAAAAGAATATTGCACTAAAAAAATTTTGTGCATGTATACTAATTCAATCCCAATGCTCTAAAATATTTAGCTAATTAGATATTTATCTTCTGCTAAACTATACTTGAATTTTATCTTTCAGATATTAGTTGCTGAAATTGAGTAAACTGCTTTCAGTGTCTCGTTCATATTTAATTGTGTCAATTACAAAATCCATTCACTATTCACGAAATATATAACATATTTAATGCAGTGAAATAAATGATATTTCTAGTATATTATTAAACACCATGTTCGCATTATGACATTTGCACACAGATCCTCCTTCAGTTCAATGAACGCAGAACTCTCTAATGTTGATGTCATCTGTTTATGAACTTAAGTCACGAGTTATGAGAGCAAGGTTAGAGTGACATCGCTACACACGTTTGTTGTAGCAAAGTAGTATATTCAGAAAATATCCTCTTTAATGTATTCAAAATAAATTATAAGTATGCATTCTAATGACCCGAAAAATCATTAATTGTCGTAAGGATTTAGTGAATTAAACCCCATATTAGTATATAATCGGATTATTTTTTATCAGACTAATTAATTAAAATTTTCATTTTAAGTGTAGTTATAGAAAAAGTCCATAAAATCAAGAATGGATAGTAAAATGTTATAATGTATTTATTAATATTATAATGAAGTTCATAAAAATTATAGCTCTGTATTTATTCTTTTTTTGATAATTCTGCCTTAAAAGTACTCTTTTTTACGTTTCACATAATTGTATTACTTTCTCTCTCAAGCGTATATTTAAATTATTATACTTACACTCATAATTTAAATTCTAACAAAATAGCTTTAAAACAAGGAAATTTTCTCCAATTTAATTATGAGGCAGCAGAAATGGACTACATTTCACTAGAGGAACAATGTAGAATTTATCTGTTTCTTTCTTAAATGGTTTGCTGTGTATTGCTTATTTATTTTTATTATTTTTATATTGGATATATGAAATATAATAGTATTGTTTATTAATTGCATAGTTATTGTATTTATTGCATAGTTTCTGAGAATGAAAATGTTAATATTATAAATATTTTAGAAAGTGGACAATAAACGTTATGCATATTTAATATTTTTCTAAATACTGTAAAATATGTTGTAGCCATTCTAGAAATTCTGTACATTCATTTCAATTGAAAGTGAGGTAAATATTTTCGAATGTATAATTATAAAAATTATATTTGAAATGAATGGGTACAATAGTACATTAATATATTAGCAGAAAGTATGTATTTTTATTTAAGGTAATTTGATTGAGTTTATTTTATAGCAATTTTCATCTAGAAATAAATTAGACTTTTCTTTTAAAATAATTTTCTTCTTTTCCATGTAAAAAAGTTATTTAAATATTTTTCTGTGAATATAGACTTTTTAAAATTACAAAAAATGTCTACACCATGAAGTTAAAAAAACTCAGGGTATTTATCTATGAATCTCTTACGGTCATTTTAAATATATAATAGCAGTTTGTGAGTGGGATTTGGCTCAAAAAGGAATTTTTTGTTATATCCAGTACAGAATAAATAAATTTATCATTTTACTTATCCATCATCAGAATAAAGTATTAATAATTGCATTTCTACTACTGACGTGTTTTGACTCAAGAAGTATCTTTTCTAATATACTTCTTCTAGAAAATAAGCACAAAATACATTTTTATATTTAAATATTGACAAATGAAAAACTTGGAACAGAGATGAAAGAGCAAATAAACAAGATATCTATACATATTATTTTCAATAAGATGATTTTTGCTTTAAAAAGACAAGCTATAATTTCTCTAGGAATAAGTATTATAAACTTCCATGAAGAAAAAATTGATAAAACATTCAAGAAACTCAAATATCATATTCTATCTCATGATGCTTGCATAAATGTTCTGATTTAAATGTTAGTATTTCCTTCTAATTTAAGCCATCTTTGCGTGATTTTTCACTTATTTGTGTAATAAATCAGGATGAGATGTAATTCATGCTCTAGATCAGTGTTCACCAACCTTTTTATAGCCGCGGACTGGTCAACGTTGAATAGTTTCCAGCGGCCCACTGAAGGGGAGGACGTTGATTGTTTTGTTTTAATAATTTTAATTTAATTGTATTCAAACGTGCCTTCAGAATAAAATATAGGTACACCAAGAATTAAAATATAAAGTGATAAAAAATAAAAGAATATAAAGCGATTTTCATAAAAAGTAGTCAAAACCCAAGAAAAATATGCCGTAGTAAATAAAATGGAAATAATTGAATGTTTCTTGTGCGGACCAGTAATATTTGATCCACGAACCGGAACCGGTCCGCAGACCGGGAGTTGGAGACCACTGCTCTAGATTAAAGGAAAAATGTTAAAAAAAAATTTAGTAAAAGTATAAAGTATAAAAAATAATTAAAAAAGAGTACGATGAAAATATCCCTCATCTTGAAAATTCCCACGTTAAGCTTGGTATAAAAAATAACGAAAAAATATTAAATCTTTGTATAATTTTCATTCCTGAAGGTAGTTTAAAATTTTTTTTATTATGCTAATTCTATCTTCATCGCGGTACTCGTCGCCAGAATTTTCATATTCAAGGTCATCTTCTGATAGCCAACTGATTTTTAAAGTGGTCTAAGGGTCCAATTGTAACTTCAAAGTCCCTCTCTTCTAAATTTATCCATAAATATAACATAAAATAAACATGTAATCAAAAATATTTTTGTCATACTTTAGAAAAGAAACAATTGCATAGCGATGTAAATTACTGTCACGTTGTTTTGTTTGGGAAGAGTATTTGGGGTATTCGATATAAATTGCGCGGAAAGTAACAGAAACACAAGAAACAAACCTCTTTTCTAATTATTATTGCTTTTATTAGCAAAAACATCTCAGATTAGTTATAAAAAATAATCAATAAATCGCACGTTTCTTCCAACCACAACAAACAGCCGAATAACAAGTTCAAACCCGCTATAACAATTGTAACATTTGATTTTGTGATATAAACTACGTTCATTCTTACGCAATAGTCGTGAAAAAAGTTGTCAACACAAATTAATTTATAGGGGACAAATTTTGAGTACAGTTTTTGTTAACACTAGATTGCCCAAGGAAACCATTTTGACTCTTTTTAATTTCAATTAGAATAACGATGCATATATCGCAGAGAAACGATGAAATTAGGGCTTTCGTCAAATCCCTAAAGGACATGATCAATTCACGCAAGATGTTACAATAACGTCTCTTTGATGTGTTTTCCCTGTTGTAAGTGAGTGAATTAGTTAATTCCGGAGAACGTTTTAGTGAAATGATGAAATGAAAAAAATATGCCACATTTTTGGTGCTAGGGGACTGATATTTGGGGTATCGTTATAGCTTTTGTTATGGTTAGGATCTGCTGGGACACATCCCCCCGGTGCATTCCCATCCCCTCTACAGCTTTTTGGCTAATATCTCGACACCCGAGCCTCACAGTTCATTCAGATCTGGCTCATTCGATCCCTCTCTATCTGCTTTTCCAGTTTTTATAATTTCATGCTCATAGGGTTATTCCTTATATAGTTTTTAATTGTTTTAAACTTTTAAAATTTGTTTAAATCCACAATATCTTGGCTCCTGTTTGAGTCTCGGACTTGACATTTGAACCAATGTTCCACTCATCGAGGCCCATCGAGTCATAACTTGACTCCCATTCTGTAGACATGGGGAGGGCTTAAACACTAAAATATCATGCTTCCATGTTAATCCAATAGGGTCTGAAAATATTTCACCCCCTTAAGGAATTGAGATTGGGACTTGATTTTTTTGGAGGTCCGCCATATTTTTGTGTATGCGCGAAGTTTACGTGGAGTTGCTCCCTCTCTACATGGATTCCGCCATTAATAACTCAAATCCTATGCTACCTTGGTCGACCGCACCGGCTGGATTCGATTGTTCTCTCTATGAGCTCCTCAAATATGTAATTTTATCCCAATAGCCACATTCCTCCCCCTCCATTTCACGTTTTTAAATAATTTTTAAACTTTAATTTTTTTAAAATTCCCGACAGCTCCGAGGATTTTTGACCTGTATGGTTCGGAAGTACTCCCAGGTGTTTTCCCCTTCCCTGGACAGCATTTTGCCAATACAAATCCTGACTAACTCATTTCATCATTTCACTGAAAGAGTTCAGGGCTTGAAAAAAATCACTTATTTCATCATGGAAATGACATTGAAGAGACGTTGTTTTAAAATATTGGCAAAATGCTGTACTTCCGCTGTACTTGTTCCTGTATTTCCGAACCATATACAGGTCAAAAATTCTCAAATCTATCGGGAATTTAAAAAACAACAACTAAAGTTTTAAAAGTGTTTAAAAACCTGTAATGGGGTGAAGGTATGGTGTTATTGGGATAAAACTACATATTTGAAGAGCTCATAGGGAGAAAAATCGAATCCAGCCGGTGCGGTTGATCAAGGTAGCATATGATTCGAGTTTTTAATGGGGAAGCACCGGAGGGGGCCAATTCCACGTAAACCTCGCGCATACACGAAAATATGGCGGATCCCCAAAAATCAAGTCCCAAGCTTGATTTCTTAGGGGGGGGGTGAAATTTTTTTAGACCCTCTAGGATTAAAATGGGAGCATGATATTTTAGTGCTTAAACCCTCCCCATGCCTACACAAGGGGAGTCAAGAATATGACTGGATGGGTCTCGATAAGTGGAACAGTTGGTTCAAATCTCAAGTGCAAGACTCAAACAGGAGCCAAGATATTGTGGATTTAAACAAATTTTAAAAGTTTAAAGCAGTTTAAAACAATTAAAAACTATGTAAGGAATATCCCTATGAGTATAAAATTATAATAACTGGAAAAGCAGTTAGAGAGGGATTGAATGAGCCAGGTTTGAGTGGACTGTGAGGCTCGGGTGTCGAGATATTGGCCAAAAATCTGTAGAGGGGGTGGGAATTTACCAGGGAGGGATGAGTCCCAACTGATCCTAACCATAACAAAAGTTATTACTATCCCCCAAATATCAATCCCTAGCACCAAAAAAGTGTCATGTTTTTTTCATTTCATCATTTCACTAAAACAGTTCGGGGATTTAACTAATTCACTTACTTACAACAGGGAAAATACATCAAAAATACGTTAATGTAACATCTTGCGTGAATTGATCCTCTCCTCTATTGGTTTGACGAAAACCCTAATTCCATCGTTTTCCTGCGAGACGCATATAATGGCACAATTTCTTAGACTTTTTTAGAGTATAATTTTTTCCGAGTGAAGTAAATCTCTTTTAATGTTAATATTTACTAATAACTTGTTATATGACTGTAAATAATACAAAAAAATATTAAAATTTATTTTAAACAAATTTATTTACACAGTTATTCTTTCACAATGCAGTCATTTTGGCAGCTTTTGGACAATATAGGTGTATACTAAGTTTCAGTCCTTTTAGTGTTAACTAAATGTTATGATGGTAAATTACATCATCATGAAAACAAGGGTTCAAGTGTAAAAAAAAGAACAAAAAATACACACAAATCTACAAAATGGACTTCATATTCCAACAATCAAGGAAATTATTCCCAAAATTTTTAACAAATCCTTCGATACTATTTAAATTAAGGTTAGCTTAATTAATTGAAAGGCTTTATTAGTTTTCATGTTTGCGTGCCGTGAACAAAAGGGAGAAAAATGTCTTTCAAACAAAACTTTTCAACAACTTATATGCAAATGAAGTATATTATTTAAACTTGCCAGTCAAAGGAATCTGGAATTGTCGATGTTGCTTTCGAGTTTGCCTTCAAGAGCCGTGGTAACAGACTTGTCATTAATTATCCCTTCCATTTCTTCTTTAACGTAAAGTTAAATGGCACTAAGCAATTCTCAGATATGCTAGAGAAATCGCTTGTACTTACTTTATTCAGATATCACCTCTCTTTAATTAGGAAAAGAATTTTAAGAAGAATCCATTTAATTCCATGTCAAAGTAATTAAATTTATTTCCTTTTAAGTTCAGTATAATTAAATCAATTATTTTGCTAAGAATTAAATTTCGTTTGTTATTGGATTGTCAATGATGATTTTCATTACTTAAAATCGCCTTGTTATTTCGGAGTATCACTTTGTTAACACTATTTTTTTATTTCATATTTTATATATAATTTTTATACATTAGTTAGTGGAGTATTTCTTTATTTTTCCTGGAGTGAAAATACAGCAATAGGACGATTTACGAACGTATGGAGATGAAAAATTATCAGTAGTAGGAATCTTCCTGTGTGAAAGAGAGGAATGGATATTACCAGAAAAATAATTTCATAAAATTTAATATTGCCACAAATGTGTTCAATTTTTGAAAAATTATGTTATAAAGACTTAATTTGGATTAAATAACTCTAAAAATTATTTTTTTTATAATATAAATAACCTAATAGTAGTTTTTTTAAAAAAAAAAAAATTGATACTAAAGAAGCTATTAAACGTACCTGATGTTGTTTTTCTTGTAACTATTTAGTGTGTGTCCTCTCAGCGCAATAAATGTTAAAAAACACTTAAATGCCTGTTTCCTTTTAAAGAAATACCTAAATTTCAATCCCTTTGTTAAAGTAATTTTTGTTTTCCCTTTGTAAATTTTTTTCTGTATCTATATGCCATATAAAACATCACCCCAACCTTTTTATCGTCAAAGACTGGTCAACGTTTGATAATTTTATCGCGACTCACTGATGTTTGAAAATTTATTGTTTATATTTTAAATTGTTTTGTTTTAATAATTTTACTGTATTTAAACATACCTTTGTAGAACAAAATACAATACACCAAAAACGAATATAAAGTGATTTAGCATGGAATATAAAGTGATTTCCATGGAAAGTCGCACAAATCTGGGAGAAATACATAATAAAAAATGGAATAAATTTAATGTTCCCTTCCTTAATGCACGGTGCCATTTGATCCATGGACTGGTACTGATCTGCGGCCTGCGGTTCAGACAACTACCATAAAACACTTATTAAGCATAAATAGATTTTGAAGCTTTGAAAAAAATATTTTGGTCCCAATTAATATACAAAATTGATAACTAATATATTTGCAGAGCATGGAAACAAAAGAATTTCTCCGTTTACGTAGATTTGAGAAATTGGAAAAACTTTTTTTTTTCATATTCCACATGGACGCAAGGAAATTTCCCATTATATCCAATTTCTCAATAAAATAATTTTCAACAAATGATTTTTTTTTGAAAAAAAAAACTAAACTAAACTACATTTAACTTTTTTATTTAAAAGATCGGTGAGTTAAAAAAAAAGAAAACAGTTATGAAGATATCAGTTTTAGTCGTATCTCGTAGCTTTGAACTTCTCACAAAGAGTATTATTTGATTCTTCATAATTAAGTTAAAATACTGCTGAGATTCGGAAAAAATATTCTAAGTGTGAGCGAAAAGCTTGACGGAAGTTTCAGAAATAAGAATTTTCTTTTTATGTATTCAGAGTGAAATATTTGAAGATCTATAATAATTCATTTTTATACGACACTGGTTGAGAAACCAGAATTGTGTTGCTTCGCTTTTATAATTTTTGGGGGTTCTTTTCCATTTCTCAGCCGCAAGCGATAAAATTACCAAAAATGATACAACCGAAGCCAATCAAAATATTCCCACTGGTAAACTTTTACCATTACATTTTCAAAACAAGTCACGGTCTCTTCTTATCAGTAATGCATTTTTCATAATGCATCAAAAAGTGATGAAAAACCAAGTATAAATATTATTTAAAACAATTTTTTATGCATTTATTGTGTGTTGTGGCGAATAAAAATTGATTGGCGAGATTTGAGCCAACAAAATCAAAAAGAGTCATTTTTTAAAAATTATTTTACGATAAAGTAAATTTTCAAATTATATTTAATAATACATTTAATAATAAATGCACAAATATAATTGAGAAATTTGATAATTTACTGAAAAATATACTTTTTAAAAACAATAATTTTCGATAGATAATATGCTACACATTTCAAGTATAAAAGAACATTTAAGACCTCAATTCTATTTTTCTTTATTTGTTTTCGTCTTCTACACTTTTAAAATAATTTTAATTTTCGTTCCCTCAATACGTCTAGAGAATATTCAAAAATGAATGAAAATTTTTTCAGAAACTATTCATGACTGTTAAGTAAACAAAAAAAAAATTCATTTAACTTACATTAAAACAAAACAATCATCAAAAAGTAATTCAACAATTAAATAACAACCAGTTTCAATATTTGTAAGTATAAAAGACATTCAAAGACGGAGAATCTTATGCATGAATAAATATATATAAATAAAAAAGCACACCACACATCAAAATGGGAAATACGAGTCAAATAAATTAGATAAGAAATGACACTCACATAATCCGAGAAGGAAAACATAGACTCACTTATAGGTGTGAAATGAGTGTTCCGATCAGGAACTTACAGGGTTTATTCAACAGGAGAAAAAAAGTAAAAGTTTCAAAAACATCTGCTGAGATTGCAGTCGCTTCAAAATGAAAATCTCAAGTTAAAATGTTATCAAAAAGACATCAATCATGCTTCCATTTAAAAACAATCCTAAACATGTGACTGGACTATACTTTTAGTATTATAAAAATGTTACATGCTAGGTTGAGTATTAAAAAAAACACTGAAGTTCGAGCAATTCGTTATTTTTTTAATATAAAATGGATTGTTTTGATGAAGTACGTAAATGAAGTCTTTCTGATAAGATAACTAGTTGAATCTATTTTTATCTTATAATGGGAATGTAAGTATCTGATTTAAGCAGTCTGTGTTTGTAAATGAAAAGAAATAATTGATTTTATAAAATAGATTAAAATAATTCTCTTGTATTATATATATGATGAATAAATAAATTTGAATATTCTATGAAATTCGAAATTATATATATTTTGCAGAAAATATGAGATAACAGAATTTTATATAAACTATAAAATACGTGTACTAAGTTTTTCCCCTCACAATTTTTTTTTCATATCCCATTCTAAACTTTTATTAAGATTTCATAACCATAATCTACTTTGCTTATATTTCTAATATACAGTTTTATGGTTGAAGTAAGTTGATTTTCAAATTAAAAATTTTTTTTATCATTTTATTAACTATAAATTACCTAATGTATTTATTTTTCTCAGGACATCATCAACTTATTTTTATATATTGTCAGACTAATTATTTATAAGTCTAGGGAAGATTTAAGGATTTTTTACAGTATAAAAAGTTAGTTTTATATGTTTTTAATGTATTAAAATAGTAAAAGAAAAGAAAATTATGTTAAAAAAACAATCTACATCAGCGTTTCTCAAACTGCCGGGCACGCCCTCTTGGGGGGGCGTGACAACCATACAATGGGGAAACAAGCAAATAAGAAAAGTCGAAAATAAAAGATTTAAAAATTACAAATTTACTCAAACGAAGCAAAACAAAATACATTCTGACATAATAAAATTAAAATATACACATTTACACTATTATAATATACTTTTAAAAGCATCAGTACTGCAGAATTAATTTGGTAGTTTATTTACTAGTGACTCCCATGGTCTTGTTATATACAAAATTGTACACCAATTTTAATACTTATCTGATAGTTTGAACGGTATATAATTAAAATCGCATTATATCTTTGCGTCGAATACATTATTATGGAATTCAATTCATTGTGCTAGTGTACAGAGGGAGGGGAGCGTTGAAAGTTATAATTGAAAATTGGGTTGAAAGTTTGAGAAGCACTGATCTACATCAACATTTAATTTCGATTGATAAATTCAAACAACAAATACATCAGCATTTAAAACTTTATCCACCAAGTATTAATTTCCGTATTACTTTATAAATTGTGTTCTTCTTAACAGATGTAATTCGATATAAAAGGCAATTAACTTGAACTTTTGTACATGAATATGTAAAAAAACTGATTGTTTTGTCAAAAAAAAATTATCTGAATGAAAATACATAGGAATTCAAAAGTAAGAGAATTTTCCCATTTGTTTCATTATAGGCAGAAGTATATTTTTAAAAAGTTATGTTTGCATAAGTTGATACAACACGCACAAAAAAATACCTTGCTATTGTTATGGTATACATTCATTTTTTGTATGTAAAGCTCACAAAACGTAGGAAAGTCAGAGAGAAGTAGCAAAATGGAACAAAAGAATGTTTTAATAGAGTGTGATCCTCTCTTTTTTAGAATTATACAACTTTCAAACCCTAAATTCTTATTGTTAATGAAGTGTACATGAATTCCTGAGGTAGTAGGTCTTTATCCTGTAGGAATTATATTTTCAGATACCAGAGAGTTTGGGAATGAAAGAAGCTGAATTCCAAGGTTTGCTTTCCCAAGAGCATTTCAAGTAGATTTATAAGGTTAAGGATTGGAAATGTGTTTGGTCCCTATATGCAGCGAATATCCTAATTTTCCAGAAATTCATTCTTTAGATGAGTCGTATATGGAGCAGTGTTGTTACTTATAAAAATGAAACCAGGACCAGTTGAAAAAATTAAATACAACTTGATATTTGATTTAAAATAATATGGACCATAATTTTTCTATAAGGATAATTTTTTTTAAATGAAGGTGTACAGCACTTCAATCAATAAGTACACTATCAAAACTTTGGGATAAGTTTTATTTAAGATTGCATTAAATTATAAACAATTATTAAAGAAGAGAGAGAACTTTAAAACACACACACACATATTTCTAATAGATATGCTTTATAAATTTTTCTTTCTTTTATAATTTACTACCCTGGACCTCCAGCAATAATTTGTAACCATAGCTATATTTAGCTAACTTTGCAGTGACCCTGTGGTCGCTTGCGAGATTAGATGTTCAGAATGAGAGAAAAGATATTTTAATAAAATCAGTACCTTTACTTTACATATCAATTTGCTATCAATTTTAGCCTACGAAAAGGGTGTTGTCACTTTAATTACTAACTTAGATATCTATATCAATTAATTGGATCACTTACCTATGATGGTTAATTCCGCAGCACCTATTGTCTTCCACCGCTGGGTTATCTTCTTACTGAAACTCCGGCTTCTATTATTGTAACTCTAAAAAACTTCAGTATCAGCCTCACTATTATAAACTGCCTCTCTCTCTTCTCTGACTTCAAATAACAACTCACATTTACATAAAACATGGTTCCTCCCGGGAAAGGTATATTATAATCATACAATAGTTGACCCTTTATCTACCTCATTGTGGTTTACTGCAGTTTTTTTCATGCAATATTTTTTTGGGGATGACTACATTAAAAATTAAGGGATATACATAAACAAAATACACAACTTTGGGAACTTTAATATACTAGAGGTAATTAATTAAAAATATTCAACTGTAAAATTAATTATGTACACTGTTCACTTAAATTAAACAGTCAAATCGTTTTCTAAGGTTTTCATTAACATACAAAAACAATAAAGCACTTAAATTTTGCCATTAATTATTTTTTCGGGACAAAAATGATAATCTTCGCAATCCGCTGAAAACGCCGTCAGCTGAAAACGTAATTTCTGCTATAAAACTATTTGCCTTCCCCGCTAAAATACTCATCATAGAACCCGTGAAGCCACATATATCTTGAAAGAGTGGATTTCAAAGAATATTTCTGCTAAGTATCGTCAGAGTATTCGTAAAAATGTTTATTCTATGTAATTTTAAATTGAGTGGTACTTATAAGTACCGTCGGAAGATAAAGCGTTAAAAAGAATTTCCCCAGAGGATTAGTTAGAAATGTAAACAGAACATGTTACAATTTTACCGTAATATTCTCCTTATCTGAATCTTTATAAAACTTCTCACTTTGATTTTCACTTAGACCAGTGCTTGGGCTGCGGTAGCCCAGTATCTAAGGTATCCGATCAAGGTAGAAATGCCATGAGTTCGAGCCCAGTACCACTAATGACCCGCCGCGTAGGGGGACGATCTGTCGAGGGCTCAAACGTCTTCCCGTTGGCGTAGTGTGGTAGTTAGAAGAGGGGGTGTCAGCTCAGGTGTCATCCTCGTCACTTGACCATGGTTCAAAAGTACGAGATTCGTCGCCAAAAGCCCTCGTGTAGCTGAACAACGCGACGTTAATAATCACTAACTCACTCATTCATTAGACTAGTGCTTCTCTAACTTTCAATGCTTGCAAGCCAATTTTCAATCATAATTTTCATCACGGCCCCCATATAGTAACCATGAATTGACTGCAATAATAATATACTTTGACGCCGAAAGTAATTCGGCCTTCATTAGAAACCGTACTAATTATCAAGTATTAAATTTTATATATGTTACTTTTAAATAAGCTCCTTTTAAGTAATAGGATAAGAATTATGTTACTTTTCCTTTTTAATTTTTAAATTGAAACAGATTGCCAAACAATGTATAGTTAAATTAAATATTTTCTCGATGATCCATTTCTAAAAGTACAAATGTCATTAGAAAAATATTCTAGCCTATGTAGTTCTATATCTTATACCCATCATTTCTGGCATTCAAAGTTTTTCAATGATCTATTTTCGACTTTCTGATAGGCTGGCGTCCACACGCATGGTTATCCCGGATGGGGGGAGGCGCCCCACAGTTTGAGAATCGCTGACTTAGACAATCAAATTTTAGAAGTTAAAATCATAATACAAAAATGTTATGTTCATGTTTTAAGTAAAATTTACTTATTTAGTATAGTTATCGAAATATATCTTCTTTGTCAGGATTCTCTTATCTTTAATTTAAAATTCTGAAAATGTGTGCTTACAAGAACTAAAAATAGAAAAAAAAATTTCTTTCTCTAAAAGCATTAACAAAGTATAATTTAATGTGAAAAAGTGTTTGATTACACGTTAAGGTAGGTCTCTTCAACCCTTCAAACTCGAGAACCAAATTAATAAATTTACAATGATCCGCAGTCCCCATCAATAAACTTACAATGTTCCTCAGGCCACACTACTGTCAAAAAATATTGTTATTGGGAAATTTATATAAAAAAGGAAGGTTTGTTTTGCGAGAATACAACTGTGTGTGTGGGATTCTAAGAAAATAGATGGTGTTGGTGTTGGTGTTTTTTGTTTGTTGGTGTGTCAAAAAAAAATTAATGGAAGTCGAAATACAATACTTTGAAAACATGTTATATATATATATATATATATATATAAAGTTAAGAATCTGTCTTTTTTTTCCGAAGATTTCCGAGATTGTATGCTTAGTCAGATTTTTATATTTAAAATTAGTTAACATACAGTTAAATTTTTGAAAATTCGTCATTTTCAGAAAATTTTATCTCTCAAATGGGTATCAAACACATTAGTAAATTGTTTTAAATATAAAGAATAACCGAAAAAAGACGTTGTTTACGAAAAACAGCAGACACGGTATTTTTTTATAAATTGCCACAAATTCAAATGAGGGCCCCCTAAAATGCCTTCAATTTGTATCAAATTTCAATTAATGCGCATCTCACCAAGGAATTCTTTCCTTCTATTCAGAGCCGTTTAAAGGCTAAGCACTTTCACCCTCATTTTAAACTTACCCAGTTTCTAACGGCATGGAAACTTAAAAGCATATTTAAAGCGCTTCAATTTGTCGCTTACTGATCAGTGTTCTTGCTCCAGTGACTCAATCCAAAATGCCAAGCATCTGATTCTTGCTTGTACTAATTTCTCTTCGGAAAGATGTACACTCATGAAGTGCCTACAAAAGAACAATATAGAGTGGCCTCCTCCTTTATCGGCTTTTGTTGATGGAAATTCATCTTTTACATTTTTTTGTGCATTCATTAATAACATTTTTCCCTGTATTAATTAGATTCTAAATTTTGTGTGTTTGTTTTAACATTTTCTGTACGTGAATATACATGTGTATATGTGTGTATTTATATTTGTATGTGTTTGTATGTATGCTTTATGTTTTTGTTTTTTGAACATTTTTTTTTTTATTTTTTCTTATCTTCCTCATTGTATAATTTTATTATTGGTTTCTCCGTCTGTATGTGAGCATTCTTGTATTTAATTCTGTATTTGTTGTTTCTGTATTTCCCCTTTTGGTTCCCATTTGTGCCTATATACTTCTACATGTAATCTCCATTGTCTTGTGTATTGACTTACGTTTGTAAGCCTTGTGTTATACTTGTCGGCACACAAGGAGTCTATCTAGAGTCCAAAAAAAAAAAAGGGGGGCCATTCGTGGTTTCCAGGGCACGGGATGAATACCCCTACGTTAAGGAATCATTGTGCTCTATAAATTATTTTTTGTTTCTTTAGGATTCGAATTTAATCAACAGATTACTGTTATATTGGTGTTACTAGCACACTCTACGATCCATGTACATAGAACATAATGAATTTAAGAAACAGCCTTTTAAATGAATTTTTTTCTACTTTTTAAAGCCAATTGAAAGCGAAAATGCTCTATTTTAAGCCGTTTCAGCAGTTTACAAAACTGTTAATTAAGACAACATCTAGCAATATCTATAAAATAAGTTTTAAATAGGGAAAATACTGGTTAAAGAGGCGTTCATTTTTTAAAAGAAATGCTTTTATTATTTTTCCACTGCATTCCATTTTAATATCCGTTAGAAAATTTGGAGTAAATTAAATAAATCTGATTCTCTCACATCGGGCTTCCCAAGCAATTTTTCATTTAAATACTTTCTAAGTTTTCGCAAAAAATGCTTCCTAAAATATGCGTTTTATTTCTAGGCAAAAAAGAGAGAGGGAAAAATGGGACATTTGAACCGGGACAGTTAAATGCATTCGGGGTGATAAGTAAGTGATTCTTTTTTTCTACACACACTCACAGATTTTCATAAATCACCCCTCAATTTTTGTGCAAAGGAAAGGAAAAATTAAATTTAAGAGGAAAATGGGACAAAAAAACGTAATGCTTCTCAACTTTAGAATAGTTGAAAAGTAAACAAAAATATTTCGAGGATTATTTTTTTAAGATTCAATTTGAATTATTGGATTCCTTGAGCGATTCACACACACACATTTAAACTACTCATTTTGTGTGTTAGATAAATTATTTAATATTTAATATTGCCAAACAATGCATCGAAAACTTAGCAGAAAGTTTATATTTCTCAGTAAATCTCTTTATAAATGCTTATTTTAAAGAAAGATATAAATAAATCTCGGCTCAAGTAAAATATAGGGGGAAAGCAGATTGGATTTGGCGATTTTTGTCTAAATGTCATGGTGAGATATCGAATTCATTCTAAAATAAATAATAAAAAATTCTGAGAAAAGTACCTTGGCGACGCTTTTAGTCGCCAAAAAAGGACTGCACCAAGTAGCCCCCCCATACTACACTTTAACTATATATCTCTCATCTTCTTTCTACTTTTTATTCCTTGCTTTTCCAAAGAACAGTTAATAAAGATGTCAAATATCATTGTATACTTATCTTAATTGATAATTATATTTCTGCTTTGGGATGATGCCCAATAAGACTATTTAGAGGAATGAATTTGAACTGATTTTTCCGTGGGCTGCCATAGAGAAATGAAAGCACATGCAGAACTTTTTATGTGCTAACATGTACATACTTCCTTTAAATAAATAGCTATGAGAGCAGAGGTGGACAAACTTTTCCAAAGTACGGGCTGCTTATAATTTTTTTAACTTATTGCTGTCCACCCAGTGATTTAGGTATGTTGAGCTAAGAAAAAAGTCAACAATATTTTTTGCCACTTAAGGTATCCGACTACTTTCGGAGCCATGATTTTAAAAAAGCGCATAAATAGATAATTTTCATGATATTTAGTTTCACTCAGTTTAGAACACATGCATAAAATTGTTTTAAGGACATTTTGACAGAAAAAATTTATATTTAAATATAATATTTTTGCAAAAAACTAACTTAGAATAATCTTTTTTTCCAAATGTTCTCCTTCTGTGAAAAATGTTTCTATTATAATAATATTTTGCCTGTATATAACTCAGACCTCTCTACAGACGCTCAACTAGAAATTTTGAAAATTTCACATAATTTTCAGAGTTACCATCAATTGAAATAATTATTCGGGTTTTTTTCTTAAAATTGCTCCCCTGTGTTGTCGTTAAATATGAATAAACCCACTTCTAAGTTATATATTTCAAAAATTCTAGTTGAGCCCCTGAACAGAGGTCTGAGCTAAATACAGGCAAAATATTATTCTAATAGAAGCATTTTTCACAAAAGGAGAACATTTGGAAAATAGATTATTCTAAGTTAATTTTTGGCGAAAATATTGTATTTAAATAATTTTTTTTTATCAAAATGTCCTTAAAACAGTTTTATGCATATATTCTAATTCAAGTGACACTGAATATCATGAAAATTATCCATTTATGCGCTTTTGAAAATCACGGTTCCGAATGTAGTCGGATACCTTAATAATAAATACGGAATATGCACTTATTTACAAAACAAAAATAAAATTAAAAAACACCCTTACAAATTAAGACCTTGTTTAAAGCAAAACGCAAAAGATACAAACATAATAATAATAACCACAAATATAATAATATCAAATGATGCATTTATTATCAAACAATTGAAAACACATTAAAGAGTAAAATATTTTCATCTAAAGTTAATTCTCGTAGTTACAGTAAGTGGAAGACTTTGTTTGCATACTGTCAGTTAATCTTGAATATAATGGTATGTAGTAATTAATAACTTCTAATTTTCAGGTGGTTACCCCAAAATATTTTGGCGGTCCACCGGTAGATCGCGATCGACTTAATGTTTACCTCTGATTTTGAGTTTACATTTCTACGCAAAAATGATTTGGATCATAACAATTCGCAGCTTCTGAAATATTTGAATAAAACTTTTAATGCACAGAAAATAAAATTTATACAATTGAGTCTCTCATTTACTTCACATTGGAAGTTACTGTGATTCATATTTTTTGTTGAATGAAAATGATTAAACTTTAAAATTCAAAAAAGAGAGGAAAAATAAAAGAAAAATAATCACATTGCATTAAAATATACTGTTCAAATATTAACTAAGAAACTTTAAATATTTTCTAAGCTCAAAGATCAAGAATTATTTTTTTTCAGAAAAAGAAATGGTTACATGTATGTCATTTGATATTTAAATGTCATGAAATCTAAATGTTTGAGAATAATTTCAGATTTTTTTAAATCGTTTTTTCTGTTTCTGTACGATATTTTGAGGTAACTGATTAGTATACATGTTTTCAGTGCAGTACATTAGTAAATAAAAATAGCATACTCGTTTCAATGGATATAAATTTGTACTAACTCAAATAAATGACTTTAAACACAGATAAATAATTTTTTCTTCTGTTACTTGTTCATTTAAAAAGTCAGAGTACACGAGGAGCTTTCCAAATTCTATAAAATATTTGTTTTTACATCTAGTTTTATAGGCTGGCAATTGTTTATAGAACACACACACACAAGAGAAAATAATATTAATAAAACACACACACAAACACTGTTATCTTACTTCAAATAATACGCAAACGAAAAATAGAAAATGTTTAATAAGTAAAAAACATAGTAAATCAATATAAAAATGTTGAATAAATTAGTATAAGTATAAAGATAAGTATAATTATAAATGTCCCAGAACGTAATACTTGTGAAATTCTGAGATTGGGTGCTTAAAACGGTCATTGGAACTATTTTGTATTTTTCAATCTATTTGTTGAACTTACGTAGACTATGATTATGTACATACCACCTTTGTTGGTAATATATGTAGTCTTTTACAGCACCAAATATCTCTCAGAGCCTACAAGCGCTATTTCAGAGCCTCTTAAGGTATCCGATTACGTTCGGAAACGGGATTTTGCAAAAGCGTATAAATGGATAATATTTATGATATTTAGTGTCACTTAAAATTAGAAAATGTATATAAAATTGTTTTAAGAATATTATTACAATAAAAAATTATTTAAGTACAATATTTTGACAAAAAATGAACACAGAATGACCCATTTTCAAAATATTCTCCTTTTTTGAAAAATGCCACCATTATAATAATATTTTGCCTGTATATAGCTCAAACATCTATACAGAGGCTCGACTAGAATTTTTGAAATATATAACTTAGAAGTGGGTTTATCCATATTTAAAGACAACAGAGGGGAGCAATTTTAAGAAAAAAACGCCAATAATTATCTCAATTGATAGTAACTCTGAAAATAATGTGAATTTTTCAAAAAAAATAGTTCAGACTCTCTGGAGAAGTCTTTACTGTATATAAGCAAAATATTATTTTAGAAGCATTTTTTATAAAAGGAGAATGTTTTGAAAAAAGATTATTCTAAGTTAATTTTTTGCCAAAATATTGAACTTAAATAATTTTTTTGTCAAAATGTCCTTAAAACAATTTTACGCCTGTATTCTAATCTAATTGACACTAAATATCATGAAAATTTTCCATTTAGGCGCTTTTTTAAAATCACGGTTCCGAACGTAGTCGGATACCTTAAACTTTAAAATTCCACGTTACTAATTCTGTACCGCACTTTTTTCCTCATTTATTTCAACTGAGGTACATATAATGATTCAAACGATTCAGAAATATTAAAGCTCTTCTTTTGTCCCCAAATTAATTGCCCAGCCTTTTTTATGACTGTCTTGGTACAGTAGTTGCACCACAACTGAAGTAACGTAAAAAATGGGGTTATAACATGCATTTTAAAGGTTAGAAATTCTGAGTATTTGATTATAGGTTATAGGAGAGATCATGAGAGATTACTTAGATCATATATAGAATAACTTAGATTATAGGTGTCATGCCCGAATGGTCGATAAAGTGTCACCCATTAGCATCCACGTTACTCCTCATTAATACATGTTTCCAAAACAAATAGATAAATCATCAGTAAAAGACAATGGAATGAAAAAGCAGATCACTTCTACCATCATCACCTTCCAAGAGAGTTTCACAATTTATAATGTTTTACTATTTTTTCAGCTTTTCGAATTATTTTAATCTTATATTATTGTTTACGTTGCACAGGATTTCTGTTTGATACCTCTCACCTTTTCTTCGTGAGCAAAGCATGTAAAGGTGTTTATCATCACCTACAAATACTAAATCTCCTTGCAGAATACTTGGATGTGTTCAAAATACATCATCTTAAAAAGAATGTCAAAATCAGGTTTACACTTTGAAACTAAAACAATACAGATGAAATTATCATTGAATAACTATCCAAATCCATTGCTTCATTCATTTCCTCGGTTTTACCTTTATTTAAAACGAATAACATTTAGCAAATGAATTAAAAATAGAAGTAGTACTTCTCTCTCTCGTACTACTGGATATTTTACACACGTTCAGTGTTTATTTTTAGTTTGTTGTTTTTGTTTCATCGACGGACCAGCCACTCTTATTTCTTTTTTACTTTTTTTTATTTAACCACACAACATATATCACACAACATATATATGCTATTTACAAGCGCAGCAAATTTTAAGTAATTTTTATTGTGAGCTTCGAGTATTAGAGTCCTATATTAATGCTCACGTCTGAGTATTAAAGAGAAATTTTCTCGTCTATCTCGTTCCACAGAAAGTTCTCAACTGCCGGCACAGCGCGGCAAGGAAGAATATTTGCCTTTGTGCGCATGACGTTGGCGCGCCTTCGCCAACATTCAGTAAAAGACTCTCCTCTCTCCCCATATAATTCGATGTTTATAATCACGTTTAAAGGTGAATTTGGATTAATCGGGGAACATGAGTTTGGACCATTGTTTCATCATTTTGTAATTTCCCAATGATAGTATTAAATCAGCCTTTCTCAAACTGTGGGGCGTTGCCCCTTTCATAGGGAGGGGGGGGGGTAATAACTCTACTTAGGAGGGTGCAAGCATATCAAAAAATTTAAAAATGAAATATTATTTTAAAATAACATACACTTATCGAAAGTAAGCAAAACAGAATATATTCTGACATAACAAAAGTTAAAATACACATTTACACTGATGTAATGCAGTTTCAAATGTATCAGTACTGCATAATGTGTTTGATCATTAATTTTTAACAATCATAAATTGTTATATAAATAGATAATACATAACAAAGCTAAACTGCTGGCCACCGTAAATGCAACACCAAAAAAGAAAGACAAGAGATAGCACAGCAAAATTTATTTTGTAGATAACATGTTGACCAAGTATCAAATGATTAAATTTATAGACTTCTGTGAAGTGTGGTTCCTGCCAGAATTAGTAGCCAGAGTAACCACCATAGTTGGAGATCACCACTGCTACATGCCTCGGCATTAATTCCAAGAGACTTTGGATACGTTCTTGGGGTACAACATACCAAGCAGCTTCCACACGTTGCCAAAGTCGATCTGGTGTGACAGCTGGGGGAGTAATCTGGCTCAATCATTGAGCAACCATGGACCATATGTTTCCTATCGACGAAAGATCCGGAGAGCGAGCCGGCCAGGGAAGCAATTCAATCTGTTGATTGACGAAGAATCTTTGGACAATGCGTGCCACGTGTGGTTGCGCATTATCCTGTTGAAATATAGCTGTGGCCCAGCCCTGAAGGTAAGGAAGAATAACTGGCTCCAACATCTCGGACATGTAGCGCTGGCTGTTTAAAGTACCGGCAATGCGTACTACAGGAGTGCGAGAGTGATATCCAATACCGCCCTACACCATGATACCCGGTGCAGGACCAGTATGGCGGTGCATAACGCAGCTGTTCAGCATCTTCTCTCCACGGTGCAGCCATACTCGAATCCGACCATCGTGGTGTTGCAGACAAATGCGTGACTCGTTAGTAAAGACAACTTCATTCCATTTTGCCGCCCACATCCTTCTCTTACCGCACCATTGGCGGCGAAAACATCTGTGGTTCTGCGTCAGGGGTAGACCAAGCAATGGACGTCTTGCGGAATGACCCCTCAGCTGTAAACGGTATCGAAAGGTACGCGCAGACACTGAATCATGCGTTACAGACTCAATGTGATGTGCTATGGTTCGTGATGTGACTGAGCTATCCGTCGCTACCATACGCACAATTAGCCTGTCCTTACGTGAAGTCGTGCACTGAGGTGGATGCGATCGACCACATCCGTCCGTCGTACCCTCCTGCATCCAATGGTCACATATCCTCATTACAGTTATTTGTTTTCGTCCAACACGACTACCGATTTCCCTGAAAGATAATCCACAATCTCGGTAGGCCTCTATCCTTCCTCTGTCAAACTCAGATACTTGATTAAAAGCTGATAGCTCTTTTCTACGAGACATAACTGATCGGTTTTTGAAAAAAAACAAGAAAATCGCAATTGCCAAACTTGAAATCGTCGAAATCTCCAAGGCTTAAATAGCGCTTTGAGGTGGTGCCATAGGCACGCATGACGTGTGTCTGCGCTGAAATTCTAATTATTTGCATATCTAACCTCCGCTAATGCATTTTGCAGATTTCATGTTATTTGCATGCTTTCTTCAGGGTGTTTCATTTACAGTGGCCAGCTTGATTGACTGATTGTTGATTTTTTTTTGGGTGCAAGAGCCAATCCTGGCTATACTGCGCCACACAGTGGCCAGCAGTGTATTAAATGTGTGAGGTTTTTCCATTCACACCCAGAGATGTAGGAGGAAGGGAAGAAAGACTATCCATTATCCAAAAATACTCCATTCATTCGTCACACAATCAACAACACAAGTTCAAGTAATCTTAAATAATAGATTCGCCCAATTGAAGCAATATGTAGATAAATAAAGAAGAACGCGAAGTATGAGAAGACTTTAAATACCAATGCACTTAATTCAGGTTCGAATATACTTTCTTAGCTGTCTAAGCTCTATTTAATTTCTAGTGACCAATCGTCAATTTAATTAGTACAATTATCAAATATCTGAGTTGTATTATAAAATTGAATAATATCTGATTAATAGCAATCTATCCTATCTCCCTCACTTTCTCTCTCAATAGCTTTAAAGCCCCGATTATACATAGCAGACCTAATTTAAATAATCATGTTCTCTTCTTCAGAGGGTTCGTTGTGAATAAAATAGTTTTAAAAGGCCAAAGATTTCCGAAGAGGACTTATTATTAGGAAGAACACGGATAGATTCGTCACTAGTAGATAATATAATGTAACACTTATTATGAAATAGTTATTTAGAATACTCTAATATTTGACCGCTTATTCAAAATCTATCTTTAAAAGTAGAAAAATCATGTTTCTAGTTTACTATGGTATTCAATGCAATGCACTGGGCCTGTGTCTTATAATCTAGAGCTTTGCATGAAAATACTTTTGAAAAGAAAATATTCCTTCAGATATTGTTAATAACTTTTATTAAATTAAAAATAAAATTCGTCAGAATACAATTAAATTTACCTTTGTTTTCATTTTGAAGTACATATAAAATTAATATATAAGTACTATTCGAAATAAAAAAAGTTCTAAGACTATTTTAAAATTGACAGAATTCTAAAAATGTCTAGGACCGTTTAAAATCAACTCCAATAAGCACGAAAATGACAACAACAGACTCAGAATATCAAGAAAAATAGATAAAATGATTTAAGCTAAACGGTTAAGGCTAAAAATAGAGCTTGCAATCGAAAACAACCATCTTACTGACAACAGATGTCAGAAAAAATGACAACAATGTTCAGAAAATTTAATCTTTTTTAGGAAATGTGGCGTTGTTAAAATATATTTAGAGGAAATATGTCATTATTGACATTCTGTGTAGAATATAGATCCGGTGAAGGGAACAGCTGCTTTAGATATGTACATGGAAACTTTTGAGCACGAAAATTGGGAAATTGATAAATAGTATTTGAAGCATATAATGTCTTCATTCAGTTTTCAGCAATAGAAGTAGAATATTTAGAATATAGAAGTATTATTTCTTTTAAATAAGACATGGTTTTTTGTATAATGTGCTTATTTTATCCTATGTAGATTTAACTTAAGGAATCTCAGGGATGTAGCATTTGTCTCGAGGAGTGAAAATATAAACAATTTCCAACCAAGTATACTTATTTTAAATTTAAATTACATACTTCTAATCTTTTACATATTATTTACAAAGGAATATGGCTTCATAAAAGTACAAAATGTTTGAAATGTAATCATAATTTTAAAAATTAAAGCATATGAAAATATGTAAAAAAATGATATTTGTGTTGCACAGGCTATTTTCTAAAATAGTAACCTCTGATGTATAAAACTTTGTAGAACTTTAAAATGTATAATTTTTTAAAAATTAAAGCATATGAAAATATGTAAAAAAAAATGATATTTGTGTTGCACAGGCTATTTTCTAAAATAGTAACCTCTGATGTATAAAACTTTGTAGAACTTTAAAATGTATCATACTCTTTAAACCCTACATCATTTAAGAATAATATATCTTTTGTTTTTCAAAATATTTGAAAAATATTGAAATTTTTTTAAAAAAATTTGAAAATGTAATTTTTTTTTTTATTTTAAAAAAATATAATTTATTATTGTACTAATATAAAATTACTACAGTGTAATAAGGGGATGCATTTAACTTATATCTAGTAATTAAAGCTACTATTTTAGAAAGTAGCATGCGCAACGAAAAAATTAATATTTCTTATAGAAATGTTTCTTATTTTCGTATGCTTACAATTTTTAAAATTATGATTATATTTTAAACATTTTATACTTTTCTGAAGTCCCATTCTCTTATAAATAATGTGTAAAAGATTCAAATTATTTAATTTTAATTTCAAAGAGTTACATATATTTGAACATTGTTTATATTTTCAGCTCTCTAGAGAAAGTTAACACCCCAGAGACCTCTTACGTGAAATGAATCAACAAAGTTTTTGCCTTTGGTTCTTTAACCATTTTAACTTTCAAGTTGTTTTGATGATTTGAGTACATAAATTACAATTTTTTTTATTGGAACAATCAAATGTTTAGTACAAAATAAAATATACTTAGTAGTTGAAAATTTATATATTTTGAGTTACTTGTAACCAAATTTTTTTAAATTTTATAGCAATTGCTTATTTGCTTGTAGTGGCTGCCTCACAGCGTGACAATGGTAAAGTTCGCTTCTGGTGGAGCGCATTATTTTCTAAAAAATAAAATAACAATAAATTTAAATGGATACCTATTAGTAGTTCAATAATTCAGTTTTGTGTGATATAATCGCAAACACTTTTCCAAGCACAAACCAACTCCGTAATTGTTGCATCAGAATCTTGTTTCCTTCCTCACCTTTTGTCAATTTGTATGCTTTTTTAAAAAACAAATTTTTTCAGCATTTAGGCATACGTTTCGTAGGATCAGGATGAATATGAGAAATAAAATGTCCTTCAGAAAGACGTTCAGGGTTATTAACTATAGGTTAGGGGTACTCAACCTTTTTTTCGGCCGGGCCGCATGCATGTGTTAGCTACTTTAATCTGGTCGTGTACATATGATGGCTATTTCATGTGGGCCGCAACATGAGCATTAATGGAGGGGGAGAGATGCTTTAAGACCAAGATAATGTAGAAAATTCAAAATGTGGAAATTGGTCAAAATATTTAAAAACTCCTATGTTGCTGCTTTTATTATTATTATTTTTATAATTTTTACTTTTTTCACTGAATTCTTCTAAATTGTAATCACTTAAGAATCATTCTTACAAAATCTCTGCACCAGTGAATGGTTTCATATGATTACCAATAGTATAACGAATTACATAGGGTGTCTTTGTTACCGCTGGGAAATTACCACTGACAAAACACTTTTTTGCTGTTGTAAAAATTATTTAAGAAAAAATTCTATTTATCACATCTTGAAAGAGATCTTTAAAGAAAAGTTCCATTGAATGTATGCGTGTGATTCCTGTTTATTGGTATTTTTTAACAACACTTTCGTGACAGATCGAAGAATTACTGAAAAATGTTTTTTCTTTACTACAGAAGTCAACTTTCGAATCGTCTTGAAACAATCTATTTTATTCGAATATTTTTCGCTTGCATGATATGAAAGAAAGTTAAAAATTAGTTCCACTCATAAAATGGTCGCTGCTCCACTGTTGTCTATTATGACTAATGATAAAAAAAAATCAATTCGCTCCCATACGACATCGACAGCAAAAAGCAAAATTTTGATATATTTGATTTTTTAACAAAGAATTTCCCACAAAATATTCGTAAATAAATTAATTATTTCAGAGCATGGGCCATGACCGGACCACTTAAAAAACCTCGGTGGGCCGCTGGTTGAGCATCGTTGCTGTAGGTGGTCTGCCAGGATTCTTTTGTCCAAAACAGTATCATCATATTTATGTAAAAACTCTTCTGCAACTTGGATTCGGAATTCTAAGCATGCAATATGTTTCCAACTATATTTTTTTAAAAGCAAATTGAGTTCTAGAGTTCCTTCAACTGCAAATATAAAAATGATCGTTTTATAGTATTTTTTCTGAGATATTTTTTAATTGTTGGTTGAAAAGATATTCTTTGATCACAACGATCAACACCACACCCAACTCAAAAACACACATTACCCCCTTTAATACTCAGGCGTGACATTTTGCATTGCCGTGCTCGATATAACCTCGGGCATGACAGTCACAAAGTTAATCTTGCTTTCTTGGAAATACTATCCAAAAAAAGAGTCAAATTTAGTCTGATTTTCTTAACAGTATTTTATAAGTACAACTGACTTGGAAGGTTTTTATTTTGGTGTCCATTTATTCCAACTTTGCTAGGAAACATTAGAAAGGAAAGAGTAAAAGTATTGGGAATAATTAAACCCCTTTCTTGGATTAGAGAGGATTCAAATAGACATGATATTGCAGTTAAATTTTAATTTTTTATCAAAGAAAGACTCATCAATACACACTTGACAAATGTGGCCAGCATATAATGACATGTATTCTATGAAAGGAAACATAGTACACACTGGTTTGGTAGAAAGAAAAAAGAAATCAACTTCAGATGATATAGTAAAAGTAAAAAAGTCAAGTTTTGAAAAAGTAATATGTTTCTAGCTTGTGTAAGCTATTGGTAATTGTGAATTTTTATCAGCATAAATAAAGAGGATAATCAGTCTTCCAATATGTATACACAGTGAAAAATTTTTTAACTCGAAACTGAGGGAACTGAATATTTTTTCGTGCTAAAGCAGCGGTCACCAAACTTTTTGATCTCACGGACCAGTAAATTCATAATTTAAATCTCGCAGACCACTAATAGGAATTTTTAAAAGTTAAATATATTTATATAAGAAAAATTGTGATATAAGAACACATAAACGTATCTAATTAATGAAATGAAACTAATAATTGTAACCAAATTATGAAGGTTTCGTTAATAATCCATAATAAAATAAAATAAACAAAAACTGTGGAAACATGACCATTAAAAATGGTTTAAGTTTATCAAACTTATAGCATTATACATTCCTAGTGTGATGGATGTTCCTGCTTATTTGAAATAAGATTATATATATTGTGTGATCCAATGTTGTTACTGCATATATATTTCAAGCACAGATCGGCACCGTGTTTTGATGGCTGTGACAGATGAAAAGACATTTTCATTAAATAAGTTGTGGAGAACTGAATTAGAATGAGCTGCATTAATCATTTCATAATCATCGTCGGGATCTTCATAATGCTTTGAACAAACTCCGAATTGCCTTCATATGTCATAATTGGAGCAGAACACACATTATTATTATCTACTGCAACGAATTCTTTCGTTGATACAGTAGAATAGTCTAATAACACAGAGACTTTCCCAAGCATTTCAAGTAATGCCTCCGTTACAATTTCCTCTATCTCCATCTTTCCGTGTTAAGCGATCTTCGTTTCAAGTTAGAAGGGAAAAAATGGAGGAAAATATATAGCAGTTTATCGGGACTGCTGTATTATTTCGTGTTAACCGATATTTTATACTAAGCACTTTCGTGTTAAACGTATTTCATTGTATTTGGTTAAGTCATAAATAGCCACCATTTTTTTTCCTCAAAAATTTACTTTGCTTTTATTGAATAACATAATGATATTAATTTATTCTATTTTAAACTATATTAATATTTATTATTATGTTTCCACCACCATATCTCATCTTCTTCCATTTTCCTGGTAGCTCCTCAATTCCATTCTTGAAAAATGTGGTTGGTTTGAACTGGAGGAAAGTTTCGTCAATTTTTGACTCACTCTTCAGAATTAAAGGTTTTTCAATTCAAAAATTTTGAAAGGAACTGAAAAGATGCTATCCTTTTAGGGTAAGGTCTGGGAGGTATGATGGACATGGTAAAATGGACCACCCAAGCTCAGGAATTTTTGAGGTATGAGATCTTTTTTCTCTTCTCAGAGATTGTGAGGTACCCGTGCTCCTTACTTTTGAGGTTTCGCAATTTCTTAAGGTGGAAACGAACAGTTGACGTGAGTTTTGCTCATTCATTGCCTTTAAAACTAATTTTCCTTCGTCACAAATTTGTCGGAAAACCTTTCTTTTAAATCACTTGAATACAAATAAAACCATGGAAATGCACTGTTCATTTATACATTTCCTATGCAATGCTTTTGCTTTTTGAATATTTGGATAATCGCATATTTTAACCCCATGACTTATGAAACGTAGGTGTATATTAAGAACATTATACAATCAAATTAATTCTTAGTAATAAAAGAGAGAATGTCCATTTTTAAATTTGTAGCAAATTTTTAAAACTTCCAAAAGAATTTCTCGAAGAAAGTATTAAAAAAAAAAACTTTCTGTGTGAAATTATATATATATATATATATATATATATATATATATATATTATATATATAAATAATAGTTACGTATACAAACAAATAATATTTTCTTTCGTTATTTTATAGAGAATCATTAGAGAATAGTTTCGGGATTTTATTACACGCATATTACTAATTAAAAGGGCAGATTATAGATAATAATTAGAAAATGAAAAATTTTCCCAGAAAAATATTCATTTTCGAGTTCTTATTAAATACAGAAATATAATCTTATTCATTTATAACTTTTCCTGACTGTCAAATCTCATTGATGCAGGGACATTTTCACTATTTGTCATATTTATCGCGATGATTAATTATGAAAGTTTTTCTTTCTTAAATCAAGCCTGATCTCAAAACGCCCGAATATTGATTGCCCTGATTTCCGGGAAACATCTTTGAATCATTAATTTTAATTAAATGGTCCTTAGTAATGAGTTTTTCGTTTTGAAATCCAATACAAGAACAGAAATTGCAGATTTTTAATTTCGACACTACTAGAATTTAATTTAGTTTAGCTACTTGTTTAAATTATTACTCCTTTTATCACAATTCTTATGTTTCAAATTAGTTTCTTACTTTTTATTAGAACTGAAATTTTTGGATTAAAATTTTGATACGTATATTTATTACAAAAATTTTGTATTCATGTGGAATTATAGTACAGTTACGGTACCTAAAAATACATTAGATTCCATTATTAGAAATAAATTCATCAGGATTCTACAAATTTAATTTAAGTCATAAACGATCTTTTGACAAGAAATAAATATGAAAGCATCGAAGTTTTACAATATAGATTACTTAAAGAATATTTTATTTCTAAAGCAAGCACAAACAAAAAAATTGTACACACCGTGTTTTATTTTCAGTAAAATGCGAAGAAAAAACTAATTAAGTAATGAATACCAGATGAACATTCAATGACATAATTTTTATCAAACCTTAATAACTTGTTTTTCAAAAATTATTATGAATAGTTCACTCAAAACTTAGATAGTAATTTTTTATATTAATTTTCCATACTGCTTCTGATATCAGTTTATTATATTAAGAAAACTAAACAAATAAATTGAAAAAAATTTCAAGATAAATCGATAAATCACTTAGCAACATATATGGCGTGAATAAATTTTTTCATAAGCTGTTTTTATCAAACATACTTCCTCTAATTTGAGATAATTTGAGATAATAATCCTATTCATAATGTCCTTTAGATATCTACAGTTTCATTGTCAATAATATTAAGGACTTTTGAAATAATTTAGGAATTCTGAATATATGTATAATACCAAATATAATATTCCATACTTGTGTTTACGTAAAAGAAAATATCCCCTGCTTATTATACAAGCATCAAAAAAGAATACAGAATGAGTTTTAAAAAACAACAACTCTGCTAATATATGTCCATTAGCAAACTTACGGCGGAGGAACACTAAATAAAAATACATTGCAGGTATCATAAGGTGTGTAGTCAAGAATAATGTAAAAAGGAATAGCCCATCTCATAGTTACGATTTCAGGGACAAAATATTGAAATTTCAAATGATATTTTTATTGAAACGGGATACAGTTAAAAAAATAATTTTAATTGGAACTACATACATGAATATTTGTGATATTTACTGCACGAATAATAATGGGGCGGGAGGAACAAATACTAAGAAAAGGATTAATACAACAAATGTGAGACATACGATCAAATGAAAACATCTGCAGTTGTGAAGCAAACTTTTTTCTTATGTAATCCAGATTTTTGATGTGTGTACTATCATACACAATTCATTGCAGTAAACAAAATGATATTATTGAATGTCGTTTGTGATATATAGCACGTTTTACATCAAACAATTTTGAAGTTTTGGTTCGTACACTTTTTATTTAAGACCTCAGTACAGCCAATGGGACATGGAATGGAAGGTAATAATTCTGTAGCAGAAATATTAAATCAACAAATGTTTTACGTAACACCCTAGATGAAGGGCAGCAACAACCTACCTTTAAAATAATGTTCAGAGACAACATTCCGTTGATGTGTGAACTGGAATAATTCAATTGTACGCGTCTTTTGATCGTTGGAAATAATCTCTTCTAAAAATAGAAGCCAAGGATAAAAGTGTTTGTTATCCAACATGATAAAAACACTTTTAAGTCGTATGACAGAATGTCTAGGGTACTTTTGTAATAGTTTTTTAAAAGAAACAAATAGAGTACAGGAGGAAGTAAAATTATCATTACCGGTGAACACAATAAATATGCCACTTCTATCAATAGGAATGCGTGCATGCCAGCTGCTACCAGCTTCATGTCGGACAAGGAATTCATCAATAAAACACAACCGCACGTGGAGATCATTTGTTTGAAGCATCTAAATACGATGAAACGCGGAAAAAAGGTAGAACAGAATGCTGAATTCATTTAATGTTAATTTCATCTAATTTATTTAATGAATATATATATATATATATATATATATATATATATATATATATATATATATCTTATATATAATTCCCACATATTTATTTTCCTTTATAATCTTAAACATTTTATCATATTTTATTCCTACTTATATATATTTCATGACATACTTTTAAATTTCAATTTTCACATCTTATATTACTATTTCTTACAGAACTTATGAATGTCTTTTACTTTGCAAAACCGTTCATCATTTTTTTTAGATTTTTTAAGCTTTGAAGTGTTTAAAAAATTGACTTAATTTTGTTTTATTTCACACCCGTATGTTTCTGATGTCTGAACTCTGATCTTATTATGTTAATTTATATTTTCTTATAGAGATCTACGGAAAACTACAGTACTAAATATAAAATTATTCTTTTTCTGAAATGATGGGAAAGAAATACTGAGAAAAGGGATAAACTACTTTATTGAAAGTCACAATGATTCACAATATTTTTTAAATCTATTGAGGTGAAACTATTCACAAATAATCCCATAAAGAGTAACTACCCCTTTGATTGAGTCACCGTATCTTTAAGAGTCATTATCTCTTCGATAATGAGTCATTACCTATTTGATAAAGAGTCACTGTCTTTGTAGCACTTTGTATCACTGTCTTTGCAGTAAAGAATCTTTATCTCTGCAATTAAGAGTCATTATCTGTGAAATCAAGAATCATTATATCTGTAATTAAGAGTCACTAACTCTTTATTTAAAAGTAACTACCTCACTAATTTATTAATATTGAAATTCTTAAGTTCCCATTTTTTGAAACATTTGCTGTAATGTACGATCTGAATTGTTTTCTGTCATTGCTGAAGCAGCCCGAAGAATTTTGATGATATACTGGAAATTCTTGTATTTTTATGTGTTCAAAAATTATTTGCAGTATCTTTAAAGATAATTGCGAAGTTGTTTTGAGTATTCGTCATTTTTAAAGAAGAAATTATTTACTATGAATACATCATCACAACATCTTATATATGCAAGACAATTTAAAAATTGATCAATTCATCTTCAATGGCATGTTAAAAATCTCCAGTGACATCAGTGATAACACAGATATCAAGAAGGGTTTGTAATGTAATAAGTTGTATGAACATTCTTTTTCTGATTCGAAGATGCATTTTAACAGTGATCAAGGAAACAAATATATCCAACGCAATAAAGCAGGTAGGACATGTTGCAGCAATATATCACTTTCGCCACGTTAATGATCCAAAGATGCAAGACAGAAATCGCACCAAACAACAATTAGGTCATTGTAAATGACTTATTTAACACTAAACGACTGAAACTTAGTACATACCTATATTGCACCAAAGCAGTCAAAGTGATTGCATTGTGAAAGAATGATTAATGTGTGAAAACATTTGTTTAAAAAATTAACTTTTAATATTTTTTATATTATTTACAGTCATATAACAAGTTATTAGTAAATATTAACAACAAAACAAAATTTACTTCACTTGGAAAAAAATATATTCTAAAGAGTTTTAAGAAATTATGCTTTATATATATAATTGTTTTTCTAGTTGAAATTAAAAAGCAGTCAAAATGACTTCCTTGGGCAATCTAGCATTAAATAGCATTAATATATATATATATATATATATATATATATATATATATATATATATAGGCTTTGGAGTTAAATTTTGCCAGTATTCCAGAAAAAAATTATAAAGAAGTAAAACATGTAAGACTTGTCGTAGTAATATATCACTTGCAACATGTTGATGATCCAAAAACGCATGACAGAAAATGGACCAAGCAATGGATCCCATCATTGTCGACGGTTTATTTTTCAAAAACTTGTGTTTTCTAAAAATATATCTCTGTGATTAAATAACAACTTCACTTTTCTTTGCTCAGAGGTTAAACTAGACAATTTTTCGAGGTAACAATATTAAGATAACTGTGACTTTTGTTGCGATTTACACAGTTGTAACATAGTAAATTCATTATTATGCTTAATTTGCTAAAATAACTAAATAAATCACACGGATTACAATGACGTTGTAATAATTAAAGCACATAAAGAAGTAAACCGCGTTTTTTAATTAACTTTCTATTTTTTTATTGTTATTAAATATAAATGTTATCATTATACTTCACTGTAATTAATATTTTAAATTTTAAGAAACTATTAAAATTGGTTTTTTTTTCTTAAAATTTTACTTACATATCAGTTTTTTTGCTAAACATATTTTTTGCTGCATCGTATGAAAAATATTTCAAAGTATTTCTTTATTAAATATTTTACATTTTATTTTCTTTTTGGAAGAAATAATTAAAAATGTTAAGGCGTTTTCCTATTTATTCTTTAAAGGAAAATGTATCAATAAGTGAAATTCAGGGAACATATTAAATAAAAACCGTCGAGTTCCTATTTTAGGAGAGATCTTCAATAGGAAAAATAATGTTTACACAACTATTTTGTTGCATCACCAAGTAAAAACTAAACCAGTAGTTTTCAAGCTTACGAAAGTTCTCAGCGACCATGCCATTTTTAAATCCTACTGCGAGTTACCAACCAAAAGAGCAACTAACTATCTTTTTAAAAACTTGCTTTTGCTTATTGCCTGTAAAATAGAGTAGAAATACCTCGAGAAATACCCCAGGACTAAATCAGACATAACATACTATGATTACGAACGTGAATAACATGAATAATGCGACCATTCCTTTCTCTTGGTCATTTAAAAATGAATGAATATCGCTGCGATATTTTAACCTATTTTAAGTAGAATTAACTCATTTTTTAAATTAAAAGTTTAATTATTTTAAGTTTTTTAGTTTAATTATTTTAAGTTTTTTATGTTTAATTATTTTAAGTTTTTTATGTTTAATTATTTTAAGTTTTTTAAAGTTCAACCATTTTAAGTTTAATTATTTTAAGTTTTTTTAAGTTCAATCATTTTAAGTTTAATTATTTTAATTAATTTTTATTTAGTTCTTACAAGCCTTAGAATTTTTATTCTGGAACTTAATTATAAAAAATTATTATATTTCTCCCCATTCTTCTCTAAAATATCACAAAACTGACAATCCCCTACAAAAATGAATAATTTCGTTAGTGTATTTCTCTATTGATTTGTATGAAATTGCAGACTAGCTGCAGACTTCTTGAAGGATTCATACTGTAATTTACTCCTGATCACAGACATCGAAATGAATCAGGAATCGTGAAGACTTATATCATCCTGGCAACAAGAAAGCACCAGAATCCATTAATGGAGAAATTAGGAAAACGGAAGTGGGGGTTATGCAATTGAGGGAAAGACATTTCCTGCGAACTCTGCGATTGGCTTCTCTCTGGAATCGATTAGACTTTCCCTAATCGTTCATCAAGACTTCTCTTTTCTGCTCAGTCAACAGTTCCAGTCGTTTTAGTCCTATTTATCAATTTCCGGTGAAAAATAATTCCGACTTTTGGCTTTATTCCATCGTTTATCTTCATTTGGGGCCACAACAAGTTTTACATGTAAGGATAATCTCAGCAATTTATAGTGGAAGGTCTTTATACAGCAGAATTTCAAGTTTCTTAGAAAGTTTGTGATTGCAGTCTAAAAATATCTGAGCAGTAAATAAAAAAAAAAGTAATTTTTCTATTAATTATATTGTGAATAATTTCTTGGTGGTATATATACTAGACAGTGGAATTCTGAAAGTATCTAATTGAAAATGTCTGAAACAACTTAAAAGGTTATTTTGAAAAGAACTTTTAGAATATATATATATATATAAACATATATATATATATATATATAAACATATAATATATATAAACATATATATATATAAACATATATATATATATATATATATATATAAACATATATATATATAAACATATATATATATATATAAATATATATATATATAAACATATATATATATATATAAACATATATATAAACATATATATATATATAAAGATATATATATAAACATATATATATATAAAACATATATATATAAACATATATATATATATATAAACATATATATATATATAAACATATATATATATATATATATATATATATATATATATATAAACATATATATATATATACACGAGTCAATTATTTATTTTATAAATAATAATCAATGCTTCAAAATTCTTTTTTATCTGCTTAAATCTGCTTTACACTGCTTACTCAGCTTAATACTGCTTTGTACTATCTAATCAACATAATGCTTTATTCAGTGTCCATTAAGAAGCTATCATTTATTTTAAGAAAACATAAAAAATAAAATAATTATATTATTATTATTTGTACTTTTGATTTAACCGACGAGGTTTACAAAATTGAATTAAGCACTAGTTTTACACTAAAGCTATGATACTCTTAAGAATAATAAATCACATGTTTTCAATTCCAAAATAGAACTCAAATTAATTCATATACTAACACATATTTTAGTTAATTTATATCATCCATTACAACTAATTTATTATAACACATTTTGTTCCTATTTTAATTTTTTTAATGTGGGTTGCATAATTATTTTTAAAAAAACCGTTTCGTTACTAAAAACTTGTTTTTAAAAATATGTATATAATTTTATTGGTTACATGTTTTGATATGAAAATTTTTTAAGTTTCAGAATGAATGAAAAAAGAAAACTACATATATCTTTATTTCAAAGCAAAATTTCTTCTAAAAAACTATGTACTAAGAGCATCAGAAAATAATAAATCTCTGTATATTGAAAATGTCTCCAAAAGTTTAAATTCCAAGTTTTCTTAATGTGTGTGATATTCGTTTTCGGTGTATGAAAAATACCAATAAGTCTATTTTGAACATGAGAATTAAAGATATTCGGAATGACATACAATATAAAGGTAATTTCTGAAAACAAACTAAATTTTTTAATCAATATTTTTCATTTTAAAGTTCGCTCCATCATTTTTTTTTCTTTTCCTAATTAAAAAGTTGAAAATAACATAATATAAGTGAGTTTTTCTTTTTTTTTTGTAATTGAGCAATTTGGCAACGAATACAATATAATCAGTCAATTTCCCTCCATCTAAAAATACTCTAATATATAAACTTCTCTATAAGTCCATTCATGAGCAAAAATATTTAATCACCTGTATTTTCATTTTCCTTGGGGGAAAAGCATTTTAAAATGACAACAAATTAAAGATATAATATAAACTAATAAATATCTACTCCACTTTTCTCCGATACATTTACAAGGAAGTTAGAATAATTTAAGTAAAAAACATATTACATTTGAAGCATATATCTCAAAAAGTAAACATCAGTCTTTTATTTTCAACAAAATAAACAAGAGTACAGACAAAGGATAGCATTTAAACGTAATTTAATCTGTTGAATATTTATTAAATAATTATTCACATCTTCGAAATATTGTATTGTACCGAAATCCATACTTTTATGATAAGTATATAATCCAAAAAAAATAATATTTCCTTTTTCCCCCCTCAAATTGTTCCTTTCAAGAATTGTGAAAGCATTTCGGAAATCCTTACTAGCCAAATGCCTCTCAAAGTTGAGTGCAGAAACCATAAGAATTTTTTGATCAAATTTACTGATTTATTGCTTTAAATACAATAAGCATCAATTTGCTCTTATCGAAAAATAATGGAAACAAGAGAAACATTTTGGTTTGCATATGTGAGTAAATATAACTCCAATTGCGTCTTTTACCAGCAATGAATTTAATTTTAACAATAGTTTCATGAACAAATTTGCACAAACATAATAAGAACCTCTTTTGTTATTAAATGTATGCTAAAATATAATATAATCACGAGATAACAATTTAGAAAAGTGGTTAGAAGCATCTTTATACAATAACTAAAACAAGTGCCATCTTGGTTAGTAACAAGATATATTTCAGGCGAGAATGTAGACATTTTATATTTCATACATAGACTAATTCCCTGGACAAAGCTGTTGTTTCAACCTCAAATAATTAAGCAGCGATAGCTATCTCACTCTTTCTACAAAAATTTACTAATTTCGTGTGAGTAATAACCAACCATTTGATTACTGGCACCTAGACACGTACATAATGTGTATCCCAGGAAACTTGATAAAGTTCTGAGAAAATATAAAATTCAACTTTCGGAGAGAGGAATATTTTATGGGTTTTAAAACTTCCTTACGTAACCATAATAATGAAACGTGACTAAAAGTTAGAAATGACAGTTTTATACGTTTTGCAATTTTAGCTTGTTGTGTTAGTGCATTTGATAAAGATCATATTTTAGATGGATAAAAGGTAAGGAAGAAAAATACGTTTCCGTATAAAATTTTAAAGTGGGTGGAAGTATTTATCAAATTATGTTTCCATGGAATTTCTGGTTCTAAATTGTATATAGCTTACTCCAAATCATAACGAATAATTGTTAATTTATTACTGCTAAATTCTAGTTTTTGAGTTATTTTAGTTTCTAAGAAACAATCTCTCTGAAAAAGATTCATTTGGCAAAGCATGTATATTTAACATTAATTTAATTTAATTTAACAATGTGTTATACAACATATTGTTGTGTTTTGAAGATTGAAAATCTCGAAATAGATCTCGATATAATGAAATGTAGAGACCAAAAATATTATATGCTTAGAAGTTATTCTGAAGTGTTCAGCAAAGAGTAGTAGAAATAAATCCAAAAGTTGCGTGAATTCGTACTTTACTTAAATTATTCGTTAATCCTGGTTTGCTTACATGTTGTTATTGAGGGGAATTTAGTAACTTTTTTCGGTTACATTGGATTTTTTTTGTTTTTTTTTCCTTCATATAGCACGTGTTAGAGAAGCTGCGATTATTTTGACTGACAGAAGTTTAAGAATAGTTCAATATGTGTGAAGCGCAAGAATATGCAGCGCCATAAATATGACACAGCATCATTAGATATATATTTTAGTCGCTATGAGGGAAACTAAGACAAATACAAGTTTTTTTAGTTACAATGTATTCATTTTCTTTCTATTTTTTTTCTTTAGCTCGCTCATGTGATGTATTTGCTGAACATGATGTAGAAAAATATTTATGAAGGGATTTGACACAAAACTGTAGGCTCAAAAACTACGCGCTTTGAAGATGATACGGATAGGGAGACGAGAGAAATTGGCAAGCAAAAAATATGTGTGAAAACTTTAGAATATCCATGGATCCCCAGAGTTGCAAAAAGGAAAAGGATTGATGATGGAAGCAGACATGCAAACTTGTTTTATGAAAATGAATTGAGAAGGAATCTGTGTTCTTTTCATTTGATAGAATAATTGTAGAAATTCGTGAGATGTTTTAAATACCACGGAGTTAGGCGGAAAATTCTGCCTATCTAATGCAAATTATACTACAAAATCTAACCAACAATGAATGAAATACAGAAAAACAAAATAGAAAGCAGAATTAATATGAACAAAGCTTCGGCCAAAATAGAGGAGCCTAACTCAAGCTCGAACGAGTTAGACCAGAGGTTCTGAAATTTTTGATCGCCACCCCCACCCCCCGTTTTATGTATCAACCAGACATCGCAGACCCCCCAGGATTTTGAACACCCCTTCCTGAGACTCCAAGCACACGATTGAGTGATTTAAATATAAACGTTTTCATATTGGAGACCAAAAAATTTATTTCCCAATCTTAGTGCATGTTTTTCTACTATTTTTTGAAAATATTACACTGTATTACGTGTTATGCAGTCGCAAACAATAAAAGAACTGAATTAATATTTCAGATAAAAAAAAGTGCTCTAGTAATATACTTTTTAATGTTGGCAATTTATAAAATTTAATCTAGGGTGGCATATCTTTCAATTCTTCCACAGGGCCTTTCAGAGTCTATAAAAGAGGAAACATTAAATGAGAGACCTTTGCGGACCCCTTAGAGAGAAGCTGGAGACCACCGGAAGTCCACGAACCATAGTTTAAGAACCACTGAGTTAGACTATAGGCTTTCAAAGCTGCCTCAAATTATTAAAAAAATTTGTGGATCCACTTGCTTTACTACTTTCTATTGTGAAGTCCAAGAAAGAAGGTTGGTTGTCATAGATTATAATGATGCTCCAGGTATCCCTCCCAATTCGCATAATCTTTACAAAATTGAAGTTGGTTAAATATCACTTGTGTGTGTGAAATCAACAATAACTAATGTAAAGATAACCGATCTGTCTTGTCTATTATAAATAAAGAAGTATATGGCTCTATTGACATTTATAGTGCTATACAATGCACTCTTATAAAAAGCAAATGAATAAAGTTTTAGTTGAAGACACAAGTTTTTTTATTTTTAATTCTATTATTTTTTCAATATAAGATTATAAAAAAACGTAACAGTATCATTATAGTTTTAAGTGAAAGGTATCTCGACTTTTATATTCTGTTTGAAATATGTTTTTGACTTTCTGCAATAATACACTATTGTCAGCCAATATTATAAATTTTAGTGAGTATAATGAATATATAAGTGAGTTTTATGAATTTATAAGTGACATACGTATAAGAACTTATGCAACAAATGTGTTTATTCTGTTAAAAAAACATGCATACGTAAATTAGTTATTTGTTACCGGTACTAGTTATAAACATTTTTCTTGCAGAAAAGTTCTTTAGAATTTCTGTAAATTTTGAAGCCTTTTCAAGTTAAATATCTAAATTAGGGAATAAAAAATTTAGTCTGCATCCCGGGAGGGGTTTACTACTCCCTCCTGCACCAATGTTCTAAGTAATTTAAATTTCATAAATAGAACATTTCTGTATTTCCATCAACATAAATAAAATAGAAATATTTTAGTTATTTTCGTTCTCATAAAAAGCATATAATAAACCTTTATACCAAAAGCTACTGATCGTCGATATGAATTTATACTCTTCTAATTGTTTGTCCATGATCATTTCCTTGAATTAGAATCTTGGATGTTAATAAGAATTTTAAGGATAAATTTCCACAGAAAATCGGTAAAATATATTTAAGATATACCAAAGTCATTAACACATCAAAATATTTCAGAAATTGTAAAAAAAAAAAAATAACATATCCATTCACAACCATATGATATCAAAACGGTTATTACGAAAAACAATCAGATCTCTAAATCTGACAAATGAGAAATAAATTACTTTCGCTTAGATCGGAAATATATTTATTATTCATTCTGGTAATGCAGATATTCTGCTTTATATAATGAATTTATTTTTTTTTTTCTTGGAGATGGCGTTGGAAGTATAACCGACTCTGGATTCGATTGAGCACAAAAATATATATTATCTGATGAAGTCATATTTTGATGAAAATGCCATATCTTACCATTCTTCCTGTTATGGAAATTGCAATTTATTACTTTTTTTTACCAATCAGACTTATTTTGACTAAAGGGAACAAAACAATTTCATTAATGAGTAAGAAATTGCTTTTTCATTTTGTCGCCAGCCAATATTACTAAAAAGCAAAAGTAAGAATATAATGCATAAAAATATTTATTTTCATTTTTATTCCTTAGGTTTGTAATTTCAAATATTGCGATGAAAAGAAGTTGAAGAAAACACAATAAAATATGTAAGTCAGATCTGGAAATGACTCTATACATTCCTAAATTTAAGTCTTTCATATTTCTTAAATTCAATGGTATTAAATGACATATTAATGCTATTGAAAGGGCAATGTTTATTATTCTGCCATTTTAAAGAAGTATTCTTCAAACATAATTAAATATTATCATATGTAAATAGCCAATCTAGATAAAAATGAGCAATAATTGTTATTATTTTTCATAATCTATCTATAAATGAGAAAAATACCAGTAACTGCGTTTTTGCTTGAAAAGTGTTTAATAATATCATTCCCAGGTATTATATAAACTGTACTTTAAAGTAACCGACTACGTTCGGAACCGTGATTTTGCAAAAGCGTATAAATGGATAATATTTATGATATTGAGTTCCAATTAGATTAGAAAAAGAATATAAAATTGTTTTAAGAATAGTATTAGAATAAAAAATTATTTAAATACAATATTTTGACAAAAAAATGAACATAGAATGGCCAATTTTCAAAATATTCTCCTTTTGTGCAAATACTTCTATTATAATAATATCATTTATCACAAAAGGAGAACATTTTGAAAAAGTTTATTCAAAGTCAATTTTTTGCCGAAACATTGTATTTAAATAAATTTTTTTGTCAAAATGTCCTTAAAACAATCTTATACATGTATTCTCTAATCTAAGTGACACTAAATATCATGAGAATGATCAATTTAGGCAATTTTTTTAAAATCATGGTTCCGAATGTAGTCGGATACCTTAAGAAAAAAAAATGTAAGTTTTTTTTTATATTTATGATATAACCGTTTTCAATTACTTTTAAAATAGTATTGAAACAACAATAATATTGAGTACACTAAGTTCTTTAATTTTTAATTAGTCAATAAAATGCGTGTGTAACTTTATAGTGTGGTGAACGTTAAATATTACACCCAACTTTAAATTTAAGGATGACAAAAAATTTATAGTCTAAATTACGTATATATTACTATTAATTGAATTTGTGAGATTCTCTTTCTTTTGACTAAATATCGATAGTTAATTTGAATATCTCTTAATATTTTTTTAATTAAGGAATTTTAAAGAAAAGTAATGAAGAAGTGAACTCGTTTGTCTTGATCCTTTTTTAAGCCATTCCTTATTTCATGTTAAGGCATGTTGGAGCAACTTGCGTTGAAAGCATATAAAGGGTGTTTTTTTAGAGGAATAGAACTTTAAATTGCAATACAACAACGATGTATTATTCGATTGAGATGAATTTTTTTTATTCGAAAGATACTTTTGTGGCATTACATTTTAAATATGATTTCTGGCATAGGACTTCCACGGCTGGCTTGGATGTAGTCCAATCTGGACGTCCAATTTTCGATGACTTTTTCCAACGATTATGGCCGTATATCGGCAACAACACGGCGAATGTTCTCTTCCAAATGGTCAAGCGTTTGTGGCTTATCCGCATAGACCAATGACTTTACATAGCCCGACAGAAAATAGTCTAGCGGTGTTAAATCACAACATCTTGGAGGCCAATTCACAGGTTCAAAACGTGAAATTAGGCGGTCACCAAACGTGCCTTTCAATAAATCGATTGTGGCACGAGCTGTGTGACATGTTGCGCCGTCTTGTTGGAACCACAGCTCCTGGACATCATGATTGTTCAATTCAGGAATGAAAAAGTTAGTAATCATGGCTCTATACCGATCACAATTGACTGTAACGTTGTGGCCTTCATCCTTTTTAAAGAAGGGTTCCACCAGCCCATAAAGCGCACCAAACAGTCAGTTTTTCTGGATGTAACGGTGTTTCGACATACACTTATGGATTAGCTTCACTCCAAATGTGGCAGTTTTGTTTGTTGACGTAGCCATTCAACCAGAAGTGGGCTTCTTCGCTAATCAAAATTCGCTTATGAAAATCGGGAACAACGGCAATCTCGTTTTGGGCCCATTCGACGAATCTACGCCTGGTTTGATGATCGTTTTGATGAATTGCCAAACCAAACTGAGAATAAATCACTTGACAGCTGTTAAATCGGTCGCCATCTTGGAAAGTAATGCCAACTTAAACTTCTATACCAGGAAAAAAACTCTGTATTACTTAAATTTTTAATATCTAGTTACTTAATTTATTTATGATATAAGAGAGACACAGAATATAACTATCAATTTAGTCATAGTTGTTTGATATGCTAATCATTTTTTTTAAAATTTGATGAAATAATGTGCGATGTGATAAATACGTATGGGCCCTAAAAATTGAATTTTGCTGGATTTAAGAAATTTAATAGCTCATAATTACAGTAAAGGATATTCTATCATTTTAAAATTTGTATTTGTTTATATTTATTGCTGCCAAAATTTCATTTGGCTTTTTTATTTACTCTTCTTCTTACGCACATTTCTCTTAATCAACCTCTGAAGGGGGAGATTACTTTACTACAGATTTAATATGAGAATCTAGCCTTGTGGATGAATTGTGGTGTCATTAAATTAACAACACTTTTTAACTAGAAGTGTAGTAAATGAAAGGAAATATGAAGGCGCAAGCGAGTGAGTGATGATGAACTTTGCACTATTCAGCTATACTCGAGGATGTTTAACAACAGACCTCGTAAATTTGAGCCCTGGTCAAGTGACGAGGATGAAACCTGAGCTGGCATTCCCCTCTCTCCTAACTACCACACCTCACCAACGGGTAGACGTTTAAGCTCTCGACTGACTTAACGTGCCTCACCCCGTACACGGCAGGTCTACAGAGGCTCTCGGCTTGAATTCATCACACGCCGGTTACAAGAAAAACAGGAACGACAGAGGAAAGATATGATAAGAGAGAGATGAAGAATAAAAAATTAAGCTGGTATTATAAAAACATAATTGAGGTTAGAGCAACCGCGCAATGTATCTACATTGCAGAGTATATGAAGTGAATCCCATCATTAAAAGCCTACAATTCAGAAATCGTAAGAATCGTATTTTAGAATCGTAATTTTAATCCTTGCTTGCTTGAGTTGGATTAAGTTAAACCACTTTATACACAGTTAATTTTTTTATACGAATTGTGTTCGAAGACTGAAGAAATTAAAGATAATTCTCTGAAACCCATATCTCTCACTAGCATCCATGCAGCCCTGTCACACACTGGAGTTCAGAATTGAAATACAGTCGGATCTATATATAAAGGAGTCGCTAAATCCCGAAAAAAAGTTCTTTATGTGGAAAATTCGTTATATAGAGGTTCATCTTTCAATATTCTTTATAAACCCCATAAAACAAATTTTAAATTCATAAAGACTATATATTAAAAGAAGTAATTATTCACATCTTTTTGTAAAATAATATATATTTGTTTTATATATCTTACCTATAAAAAAAAAAGAAAGAAAGACCGCAAGAAAAGTTTTTTTTTGAAGAATTAAATTTCCTGAAGAAATAAATTTTTTTCTTTAATACTCAAACACTTACCTTATGACATTTTCAGGCTACAAGAAACGAAGTTACCAGTGCCACTGACCAGTGGCGTACCGGAGAACACTTGGGCCCCCCTGGAAAGTCAGGTTTTGGGCCCCCAAGTTGAATTTTACAAAGGGTAGGTACTTGGAGATAGTCAGGCTGGGGGCCCTCTAGAGCCCTGGGCCCCCCGCAATGCGAGGGTTGCGGGGATGTACGTTACGCCACTGCGACTGACCAATAATACAAATGAACTGAAACTGGTTCAAAACCAAGATACTCCACTGAGGCTAAAAATGGACATCAAAAATTTTTCCAGTGAACTGGGCAATGGGGGTTAAAGTTACACTTCTTGAATGAAATACCAAGAATTATATTGCTCTCGGCAAGTTATGCACCTAATAAAACGAGTTCAAGATTTATGACCACCAAAAAATGTGCTGAAAGAGAGAATAACTCGAAATTTCCAGAAATACTTAAAAATAGGAAGAAAAATTGAATCACACGAAAAAAAGTTCGTTTTATACAAAATGAACTTCCCTATTGGGAGACGAAAATCGTGAAATGTTTTTGGTTCCAGAAAAAATTTCGCAGTATAGAAAATTCGCAATATAGAGATTCGTTATATGGAGGTTCGACTGTAATTCGTACATTTAGCCGAATTTTTCAAAAACACTCAGCTAAAAATAAAACCAATCAATTACGCAAACGTTCACGCGTTTGGGGAATGTGCATTTAAAATTTTGTAAGCACACCTGGTAATTTGGTTATTTTGTCTGTAAATCTCAATGAATTCCATGGTGATTTTCTTGATAATATTTGGCAAAATATAAAAGCAAATATTATCAAAATAACCACTATGAATCTCAGCATGTAAACACAAAGCAAGTAAATATACATTGAGCATTAAATGTATCTTTCGAGGTATTTCAATCAGTCAGGAGAAACTTTCCTTCTTTTACAAAGTAACTGAAGAAAACTCTCAGTATATTTTTTATTGGTAATAGCAGGAGAAATGAAAATTTTATTACAAAAAGTATACGTTATTATTTATTAATTGTTCAGCATTTTTTTTAAAGATATACTATGTAAAAGTGTATTACTATGAATTGACTCTTATTTCGAATCATAACACTTAATTTAATACATTCTTTAATCATTTATACCACAAAAATTACAAAGAATTGTGGCCATGCCTTTTCTGGTGTTGTAATCTTCACGTAACCATAGTTCAAAATTACAAGTTCCATCTTCTCATAAAAATTGTAAATTCAGTGTTAATGAGGAACTAATCAGACAATTGCTGAAAGAGTGCAAATGTTTTTCTAGCAGGTCCGACGCAACCCTCCGCTTTATACAAGGTGAAGTAAATAAAAGTGGCTCGAACCAGATGATGATATTGAACGTCAATGTAACGCACACACCAAATGATAGAAACCAGTTCAGATTCTAGTGCGTGTCGGGTTAATATGAGTTGATCAGTGCACATGTAAAGGTGGCGATAACAGTGCAGAAGATGATGCTGTTGAACGTGATTGTGACGCACACACCAAATGATAGGAACCAGTTCAGATTCTAGTGCGTGTCGGGTTAATATGAGTCGATCAGTGCACATGTAAAGGTGGCGATCACAGTGCAGCAGATGATGCTATTGAACGTGAATGTGACGCAAACACCAAATGATAGAAACCAGTTCAGATCCTAGTGCATGTTGGGTCAATGTGAGTTAATTAGTGCATATTTGAAGGTGGTGGTCACAGTGCAACAGAGGGTGTTCATTGCGGAAATTTACGTTAAAAAATTCGTGGAATGAGTGTATTCGGCTGTTTGCACAATATCTTCACTTTTGACTGAGGTTAATCTGGTCTTGGTAGCTGGCCCCTCAAATCACCTGGTCCATCTCAGTGCGTGATAACTTTCTTTTGCCCTCAAGTCTAAAGTGTATCACAGCAACACTCATAATTTTCAAGAACTGCATCAGAACATTTCTAATGTGATTGCAGCTTTCCAGCATCTCAGCTTCATTCTGCCTTCCACAACTTCCAGACCAGAACCCAAAAGTGTCACGCGATGAATAGTAGTCATTTGTTCAACATGTGCTATAATTGGATTATCAAACTATTTCCTTTCCTTTTTCGTATGTATTTGAAAGCTGAAACTCAGTTCTACTAGCCGCTTTTATGCGCCTCACTCCGTAAAAAACCAATAAAAGTGATATTTTCAAAAAGAAATGTAACAGAGGTTCCGATTATATCGAAGTTAAAACGCGTGCATTACAAAAATGCAAATTAAAAGGAATAAAAAGAATCACTATCAATATCCATTCTAAAAATAATACTTTATTTCAACACATTAGTACTTCTAAATAAATATATGATGGATGTGTAGGTGATTCACAAATTTTACACTTTATTTATATCCAGTTCCTCGTAGTTATTCTCCTGATGACAATCTTTACACATTACTGTAAAAATGAAGGATCGAAACTCTCTCTCTCTCTCTTATCATCATTACAGAAATGATTTCGGGACATTAGTTTTTTTTAACACAAGATTTTCTCTTCAATATTGATTGAAAAGATACTCATATTCTGCACTAAATTCGTTTTCTCTTTTTTTCTTTATCTCATTCAAAGTATGATCCTGTCTAACTTTCGTGGAAGAATTATCTGGAGTTTACGACACTGAAAAGGGAATGATCCATTAACGATAATTTAACACGGAGCAAATTTGAAGAATTTTTTTTTATTATTATGTGAGGCAGACATCTTTTCAAAATTTTTTCGTGTTAACGATCATACAGCTTATCATCATGGTGGTAAAAGTCTCTTCAATCGCTTCTCAGATGTTTCACTTAGAAAGTTTGAAGGAAAATGATAAGGATACGTCCTTCTAAACTATTCATTAAATAGAGCTTTTCAAAAAATTCTATAGAGATATATTTATTGCATCTTTAAATGACGTTAAATTAATCAAGTAAATTCCATTAACACATGATAAAAAAATAGCTAAAATCTCAAAAAATGCTTTACTTTTCATCGTATAGAATGTAAATCCTATAGTCATTTTTTTAAAAAAAATAATGAAAAAGAATTTTTACAAATACGCTTACTTCTTTTTACCTAATTGTATACCTGTCTGAATTATTAAAAGTACAATATATTGTAATTAAAATAAAATACAATTATTTATTCATACAGAAAAAGGCACGAGTCTATTTTAATTGACAAATAGGTATTTTTTAAAAAAATAAAAACACCTATAACAATTTAGGGAGGGGGAATATTAAGTACGTGGAATAGTTCAATTTTAAGAAACTTTGATAATAATACATAAAATAATTATAGAATACGCTTAAATTTGAATTAAATGCGTGATTCTTTGTTTTTACTTTGTATTCAAGTTAGAACTAAGGGGATCTTTACATCGAAGCTCAAATTTTAGTAGTTATTTGAATGCTGAGTAATTTTTGCTAACCATTTTAAATTAAATATATATATATTTATATATATATATATATATTTGTATATATATATATTCGTGTTTATATACTTGATATTTTTTAAGTATTTAAATAAATGTATATGTAACTCAGATTTAATATAATTGCCGGAGGTGTGTGTGTGTGTGTACTTTTAAGACTACACTTACCATATGAAGTAATATCGCTCTTTACTGAATAAAGTTTAACAGAAATATTTGACTTCTTATTCGTTTTGTAATTATTGCTGAATGAATGTATTTAATTTCTTTGTATCTTTAATTAAGTAATTTCCCTGGATTTAGAGAATAAACATTTTGCCTAATTTGCCACTAATATAACTAACTGACTGATAGTTTTATTCTCTTGCTAGTGCTTTATATTGTAGAAACTTTGTGTTATGAAACTATTATCACAAGTATAATAGAAGTTTTTGTAGAGTTATTTCTAATGTTTTGGTCTATAAATTATGTGACATACTAATATTTCTTGAATTAATATATCTTTAATACTATACAAAAACTAAATATAAAAATACTTTCTAATTTTAACCGCTTGATGTAAATGGCAGTAACAGTCAAGTTAAATTAATTACCTTCATCACATCAGAGATTTTTGATTAATGTTTATGTACTACTTTTAATGTTGTGCGGATTGTCCTAATGAATTAAGACAAGAGGTACTTGATCAGTTGTCAATATTTTCAATCAAATGGAGTCTAAAATTATAAAGGCGTTTCTCTAAGTATCTTTTGCATGAATTAAGAAAAATTATTTTAAAAAACAAAATAGGTCGGTTGTCCCTAAGTTTCTATAAATCTTCTCAATACTTTGCTTCTACTTTTGTTTAAATATTAGATGATTAATCTAGAGTGGGAATATCTTTTGTGCGTGATAAATGTAGCATTAGTATACTTTAAAATTACTAAACTTTCCAATAAATTTTATAAAAATATTAATTAAAATTTTGAATTGTTTTGCTTAGTGTTGTATAATCAAAAACAATTTGCTTAATAAACACTAAAAATCTTAAAAGGCTGTTATTCTGTTTAAACTTAGTATTTACTTGCTCTTGGTTTTTATTGCAGATCTTGAATTTTAGTTAAGGTACCTCCAGATGCAATCTTGTGGAATCAGATGAGGCGATACTTGTTACACCTATATTTTAATTCAATATTATTTAGAATACAACATGAGAGTAACATGCTAATTTAGATGAAATGAATTTGATACACAATGATAGAGATGAAAGAAGGACGATTACATACTGATATGTCGAACACTTTTCAATTCAAATTTGAGAAGCTTCTTACTGTGATTCTTGTACTGTCCTTCTGGATTGACCGATTTCTTATTACCATACCAGTTATTTGATAAAGATAAACTAGAGAAAGTATGGTGAAGCAGTGGCAGGAGGGCCATTGATGGCCCGTGACACAATATTTTTGGCACATCAGTGATCAAAACAGTTTGCATTTTATTTCAAAATTTCAAAGTTCGCTATGAAGTATTACGAACACACGCGAGTGATCTGTCGCAGGGAGCACACTCGTTTGTTTTTGTCTTGCCTTAGTTACGTCATAGACTACAGTTGCTTATGATACAAAATTTTTCTACGCATAGCATGGTCAATTTCATTAACACAACTGTATTTCAAAGTTTATTTGTGTTATATTTACGATTTTTGATCTGTTATTTAATATGGCTAGTTTAGCAAAAGAACAAAAAATGCAATATAGTAAGTGTAACAGAGCATTTTAGATTTGGTGGAACGAGAAACATAGCAGTAAGGCGACAAACGGTGTATGATTTATGTTCAGAAGTAGCGATATGCAAAACATCGTCTTTAAAACGGTATTTTGAAGCAAATCTCAAACCCTTTTATCAAAAAAAGTGAACCACTGAAAAAATAATTAATTGCTTAGAAATCGTTTAGTAGATGACTCACATTTAGCATGCATTCTACAAATAGTAACATCTTCCAATCCTAATATAAGTTATTTGCCATCCATACAATCTGCAAGAACGGAAATCACATTGATGTTACTTAAATTTGAAAATTACATCTATAACTAAAACATTTATATCTCTACAGCGCAAAGGGTATTTTTCGTAGTATATAGAGTTTTGTTCTGTTAGTATTTAGTTTTATTGTTTTCCCAATAATCACAAGTTAAAATTGATCTTTTACATGAAAATGTTCCATTATTGGAACATCACTTTAGAAATTTTCTGAAAAACTCAATTTTATTCATAATGTTCCGTAAAAATTATTTTGAAAGCAAAAAATACGGAATTTTTTTGGGAGAATTGAAGTACTGTTTCTAAAGTAAATTGTCTCTCTGAGAAAAAAATTCTAATTTAGGCTCTTTTTTTTACTTTTGATCAAGCAAAATTCAAAATTTCATATAAAATTCAAAATTTTAAAAATATATTTATTATTATTTGGTAAAAGTAATTAAAAATGATCATTTTAACTGTAGACTGCAAGAAATCATTAAAAATATCGTTATTTTTTACTATCGGGTAAGAAATTTCAATGTTCCAAAAATGAAATATTGGTGTGTAAAGGTATACTTTTTAACACAATACAGTTACTTTGTTTATACAATTCAGAGAGGAGTGGAAAGGTTTCTGAATGCTAAAAACTTTAAGTTTGTGTCGGAAGAAGACTTTGGCTTTCGTTTTGGCTCCCCTCCCCTTTCTGGACAATCTCAAGTGAATTTCTCAGCTGCAGCCAAACTGCATGTGCGTTTGTTGATAGTTAGATGTTGCGTGTTACTTTAGTAGTGTTCCTTTACTGTGTTACTTTTATTTAGAGAATAACACCAAGCTCCTGTAGAAGATTTACACTGGAGCACAGAAGATGTATCAGTTCCGATTGTTTCTACTGTATAATGCCTAGAAGTAGATTCAGAAACATAAAAAAATTCTTTCATATTATCGATAATAACAAGTTGACATCAGGAGACAAAATGGGAAAAATTTCTCCTTTTTATTCAGAACTTGAAAAATATTTTCAGCCGTTCGTCATCTTTCATTCGAAATTGAGTATAGATAAATTGATGGTCCCTTATTACGGTCCTCTTTTAGCCAAAGTGTTTATCAAAGGCAAGCCGATTAGATTTGTATATAAAATAAGGATGTTGTGTTCCAGCAATAGTTATGAGAATTTATTGTGGAAAAGAACCGGAAATAGAAAACTTTCCTCTTTGATTTAGAATAGTGTAGGGACTTTTATCCAGTGTTGAAAGTCCCGACAAGCATAAAATATTCTTTGACAATATTTTTTTCATCACATAAACTGTTAACAGAACTGTCTGAAAAGAATTTTAAAGCAACTGGCACAATTCGAGATAATCGAAAAATCGATCGAGATAATCGATTTGTTTCCTTTTGAAATCTCAAAAAGAAACAAAAAAATGACATAGAGGTAATTTTGATTACCGAAGTGACGGACAAGTGTACATTTGCCGTTAGAGAGACAGTTTTGTAGTAACTACAGCATCCAATAATGTAAAAATGATCCAGTCACTAAAACCAAGTACTTTTGCCGTGCACAAAAAAAGAAAATTGATATTTGTCAACCCAATCTTTACAAATGTACAATGAGGGAATGGGAGGTGTCGATTTACTAGACAGACTTCTAAGAACATATAGGCCTCTGTTTAGAAACAAAACAAAAAGGATATCGTGATCTATTTAGCAATGCATTAAACATGACATTGTGTACGTCAGAAAAACACAACGAAAAAAAAAGGCCTCGAGTGTGAAAAAAGATTGCATGAGAAATGTTTCCTACTACCGCGTACAGTAAAAATTGTTAAGGACATAAAATAAAATATATAAAAAAACAACAATATATTTTGTATTTATTTCTCATTTTAAAAAGTTTGGTAAATCTGTATTTTTCTAGTTTTTTCCCCCTTTATTATACTATTAGCATTGCGAATTTTGATATGAAAGTTATTTGTTTATTTCTTTGTCCTACTTGTGTTTTTCTTTATTGAGCGTATTTCTAATAAGTGATTGTAATTTTCTGTAAATGTATAAACTCTTGTTTAAAGTTTTTTTTAAAAAAAAGTCTGAAAGTTTATTTCAGAGGTCGCGCCAGCAGAGGGCATTCATCGGGAAATCTGTCCCTCCCCCTTATAGGGGTACATTTAAAAAATTCTGCAGGGGAAAAATGTTAGATTGTTAGATTTTAATTTTAAGATTTTTAAGGTCCATTTCAATGGTTTGCTGGGTATCATGCCCCTCCCCACCTGCAACGGAGAATGATGAAACCCCGTAGAGGTAAATGTTTAGTGCCACCTCTGTTTTAAGTACTACTTCTTAAAAATGTATATAATAATTGATTTTTGAATTATAATGTCGTTGGTCATACTTTTAAAAAACATGTGAAAAAACTAAATGGTACCCGCCAATTTTGGAACATGCTAAAAATCTTAAAAAGCAAAATTTTTTTGGAAATTTTTTTTCCATATAGATCATATGTTTCAATTTTAATTTTATTTTTATCAAAATTTAATTTATGTCACCTTTCAATCATAGTGTGGTGTTTAAAAGGTTAATTGACGGCACGTATATACCTCATTAAACACTTCTAAAAAAATGGCACGTTAATCCATAAAGGTTTATCACCCCTGAACTAGAAGAGCAAAATCGCAGTAAGTCGCAGTCATAGAAAATCCGGATCTTGCGAATCCATACAAGTCTTGATATGATTTTTTCCATCCTGCAAGAAACATGAAGCATGTTTCCCTGAAAGTTCAAAATGACATTCATATGTAAAGCCCACTTTACAATGTTATATTGAAAACAAATTACAAATTTTTCAACTTGCCTGATGGTACGATTACCCAACCTACGTTTCTCAAATACATTGTAGTGTCAGTGATTATATAGTCCCAGTACGTTATACTTTTAAAGCAAATTTAACATTACATTTACGCCTTTCTTTTACAGCAGTTAAAATGAATAGAAGTGCCAGTAAAATACAATTGTATTTCTGTCGAAAAATCGTAGCATTTTAATTTTAATTTTTATAAAATGCCGTGAATTACTTTTAAAAAAAGTATACCAAGTTTTATTTGTATTCAGTAATGCCTCAAAATTAAAGTACACTAAAAATCAACTCAAAAAATTCAAAAACATTTTACAAATTGATTATTAAAAATTTTATAGGAATACAGTCTGGATTCGAATTATTTTTCTAAAGCATGTTATTAACCCAGTTTAGCGTTCAATTTTCTGTATTTTCGTATAATGATCGCAATGTTTTGACCCAGTTTCTAAGCAACAAAGCCTTTTGTGCATTACAACCATTAAAAAGCCGTTTCATGTTACGTCGTTTTATTTCGAAAACAACGATGCAACTTTAGAAAAATATATTCGATAAACGCTTGCATGTTGAAAAAATTCGAATGTTCTTGTGACAACAGTAAATTGTTATGGAATGCTATTATTTTAAATTGTTTTGCAGTTTCGCAAAACACTTTTTTCCAATACATTAACGTATATTGAAAAAAATGTAAAAAATCAAAAATTCATGTAGTTAAAACATAAATTATTTTTCTGAACTATAAACTTAGAAAAAAAATTATGAATTGTTTTTCTGTTCTGTGGTGATGGTTTTCATAGGAACAGACTAAGTAAAAATAATTTAAATTTGGTTCTCAGCACTAGTGGATCATATAATTTTGATCTGAAATCAATTGGTATTCATGTTTTAAATGCATGTCCATTTGTATATAATTTTGAAATCGTAAATGAAGGGAAATTTTGAATGTATGAATATAATTATTAATGAAACTCAAACTGTTTTGTTTTATGAAAATCTTTATTTAATGGGAGGAAATTTGCATGCCAATATACATTAAGACACATTGTCATAAATTATACTTTATGATACATTATAATCATGATTAAACATTATGATGCATTATTATTATTATACTATGTCATAATTGTACGTTATGATACATTATTATATATTATCATTATTATCTTTCATGTTATGGTAATGTTACGTTATCAAATACTCCAATTTAAAATGGAAATACTAGTTAACACCTGCTTTAAAATGTGGGGGAAAATTTTTGATTAAAAAGAATAGTCTGGTATCATAGTAGTTTATTCATATACGACTGAGTTTCTTTGAAATGTAAAAACCATAAAAATTAAATAATACATAGTATATGTATACATCAACTAGCTAGAAAAGTCTGCGTTCACCCATAACAACTCATAGAGCAAAGGTAAAATTTATAATAGAAATATACTTTTCTTCTAACTAAATTTCACGAATTTGCTTACTATTATTTAAATGTTGAGCATGCAAGGATTAATTAGTTTTGAATTAAAACTACCTGGGTTTTTTGTAGCAAAACACGCAAATTAAAGGCAGAAAAATCCTGCGTTCATCATTTGAATATTAATGATTCCTGGAATTTTTATCAACAGGCGTTATAGGATAACAGAGATTTTGCAATCAGTTATCAAGTAAAATAGCTTAAGAAAGTTTTTACGCAATAACTATCATATTTTTGTGAAGTACGAAGCAATTCAACGACAGGAAAAATAAAAAAAAGTGAGCTTAAAATCATTATCAAAAATGTGGAAAAATGGAAAAAGTCGTCGGGATTTAATAACCATATCTGTTGGATGGCAGTATTCATCTATCTAGCATGTTATTAATAACTTTAAAACTGCAGGAATTTTCTCATCGAAACCTCGTTCAGGTCGTCTATCTAAACTCACAATCAGAGAAAAAACGAAGTGTGCTAAGCGTGGTGAAAAAAAATTCCGCGATTGATTGCAACTCAGATAGCAGCAGACATTTATGAGAAGATTAACAAAACACATTTGTGCGGATAATGCAAAAAAAAAAAATCTTGAAAAAGGCCGGATACTGTAGTCGAGTGGCTTTTAGAAAAAATCTTATATTTCAAAGACCAACGAATAACTTTTTCAAAAGAGTATATACATATGCTTTCGCAGTTTTGGAGAGGACTGTAATATTTTCCAATGAAGCAAATTTTACATCTTAGGCATAAAAGGTCATAAATTGGTACGCAGATAACCTTGTACAGCTCTTCAAAAAGAGCACTTAGTACCAACGGTGAAGCACGGCGACGGTGGAGTTATGGTGTGGGGGTGCATGGTGAACAATGGTGTTGGCAAGTTGGAGTATATCGAATCAATTATGATCAAATATGATTACCTTGATTTCCTAAACAAATTTAAAGGAAAGTGCCACCAAACTCGGCCTTGAATCGTCATTTCGCTTCCAACACGACACGATCCTAAGCATACCGCTGAGATTGTGAAGCTTTGGCTATTGTATAATGTCTCAAATCAACTTCACACGCCCCCACAGTTACCTGATCTGAATCCTGTAGAACACCTATGGGATTTGTTGGAGCGTAAGATTCGTCAACACAATATATCTAGCAATGATATGCTGAAGAATGTTATTAAGAACGAATGGGAGTAGATAAAAACTGAAGAAACAACGAAACTTGTTAATTCAATGCCGAAACGACTTCAGGAGGTTCTTAAAAGACGGGGAATTATCCAAAAGCTATTAAATAGCTCATTAATCTTTTTAAATGTTTTTTACAGCTTTGACTAAAACAGACTTTTTCTACTTGATTTTTGTAGGTATCGCTACAAATCTGTCTTTATTTTAAAATCTATGAAGGTAAACCAAATTTACTTTTGTTATTCTGAATACTTAGAATGAATAAAATAAAATCTAATTAAAATTTGTTTCTTAAATTTCAGTTTTTAAACTTTTTCTTCATTGGTCATGTAAGCAATAGTAAGTGAACGCAGACTTTTTCTAGCTAGAGTAAATTAATCTCTTTCTCTTGGTATATACAGTGACGTAACGTACACCCCCGTAATAACCACTTTGCGGGGAGGGCAAAGTTATAGAGGAGCCCAAATCCTGACTGACGCCAGTACTTACCCTTTGTAACATATGGCTTGGAGCCCAAAATCTGCAGGGGGCCCCCTAATATTCTCCGTTACGCCACTGTATATATATATATATATATATATATATATATATATATATATAATTCCCTTTTTATCATTTGTAGTAACATTTAATTATTGTTGGTCCATTCCTTCAGGACCCGCGTTTAACTATTTTAACTGGACTTCTCTCATAATTAGGTTTTAATTGTGATTGAATTGTAGAATTGTGTCTGAAACTATTGAGCGATAGTTTCTGACCAATCTTAGCTTCTGTCAGAAAAAGTCAAGCGAAATTCACCACTTTGTATAAATAGCGAGATTTCTTTGTTCCTTCCTCTTTTGTTTGTTTGTCATCATATAACCATTGCCACTTGCTTTCGCCACGTCACTTATGACTGTTTGCGTGTTCTTACATGTTAATTGCGAAATACAGATGTGGTTGTCTATATAATATTCTATTTGTTACTCAATAAGTTATTTAAAAAGCTTTGCTAATAATACGAATAGTAGTTTTATTGTAGTACAAATAATTTTTATCATAAACAAAGGATTTAATTAAAATATAATTTTTACTTCAAAGAAATCTTGATTTAATAATAAAAATATAATAAATTACAATTTACATTTGAGCATTTAGAAAATCATTAATTTGCTGATCAAAAGCTTTAGTCTTTCACTCCTTTGGCTATGATACAAGATAGACTTTTGCATGCTTTTAAAAACTGAAATAAATCAATAATTTCAGGAAAGAAATACAAGATTGAGTGCCTTCTTAAGCTTAAAAATAGATTTATTCAGCTTTTCTTATGTTATATATCCTTTGAACGTACACTGGCCAGATAATTTCTATAAAATTTATATATATGCCTTTGCCTGGTCATTGCAAAACCCAAATAATTTTTTAGAAAGAATCAATTTTTCGCATTTTGTAGCACTTTGTTGCACAAAAGACTGATCTGTCTTGTTGGCATATGTATTCTTCTTCGCCTAATTGTGACTCATAAGGAAGCAGCTCAGATTCAAATACTTGTATGCAATATTCATGGTTCCTTCTACCATTAAAAACACTATAGTTCTTCAACCATAGTCAGTGATTAGCCAAACCATCAGATCTTCTTCTGTTAATTTGAGTAAAATTTTTCGTTATCTTTAATGTTATGCCAGTAGTACTGATAGCTGTGAGAATCATTTAAATTATATTTCTTTTTGTTCGAGAATATGACAGAGCTCCGTGTAATAATATATATCATGTGATCATTGGTTCAATTCTATCGCATGCCTGTGTTGTTTTGGTTCTTTCGAAAAATGTTTTCTCTTTTTTTAAACTGGAAAGTTTGGACTGCTAATGCTGTTTTACATAGTTTGTCTGGAGTCATATATTGATAATTGTGTTGCAACCTTTGAAAAAATTGAACATCTTTCTGAAGCTCTGAAAAAAGTTGTTTCATTCATCACAAGGATTAAGTCATTTTTTCTGTTGTTTGTCATCTTTTTTTTATCATAACTATCTAGTTTTAATAAACATCTGACAGTTGCTACTGCAACCAATTTTCAATAAACGGGCAGTCACTTGTACATGTCATCTTTACCTTCTTTTTTATGGGCGAAATCTTTCCTTTTTTGAAAGTCATTCAAGAATGTTCTAGGAATTCTACTGGGAGGAAAAGGTTACAATAAAAAATATATTAAGTTCATTGCTAATGTAATTGTGCCACATTTTAACTTATAGCACGGTTTGTGGTTGAACACTACATCGAATCTTCGCAAATGCCCTACTTATTTTACAACCTAAAGATGAATATATATATTTTTTTCATATCAAATCAGCTCATATTAATTTTTCAAGTTTATCGTGGGAAAACTACTATTATATAAAGCCAAATGATTGTAATATAAACGAATGCAGTTTAATTTCAAATTTACACAAAATTTAAGTGTTTTTCTATTTTTTTTACATAAAAAGAAAGCCTGATAGTCAGACAAAAGAAACATCTGAGATGTTTCCGGTAAAATTCCGTTAAGAAAGCATTTCTGTTCTTATACTCTTAAGTCCTATTATCTCGGAAGTAATGTTTTCATTGGCTAAAAAGTAATAAATAACAAAAATCACAACATCTTTCAAACCCTTAATAAATAACCGTAATTAGTCCAACCCTTCAATCAACCAATTATAAATTTCCTAGGAGATTTTATTAAGTATTCCTCGAAGAGAAATGTTACGATGTAAGAATGTGCTAATGAAATGAGGCGAGATAGAAACAGAAGTATCGTAATGATCCGTCAAAGTATAGTAAAACTTCTCAAGGGAAAGATTTAAATCACTTGGTTATTACTCGAAGTTGGGGTGAAAGCTTGATCCTGATTTATTTAACTTAACCTTCACCGATTGTGAATGAAAATGCATCTTGTTTGCTGTGATCTGTGCTTCGTTAAATAGAAGTTTAGAACAGCTCGCCCTTCGGGAGAAATCTAAAGTATCTAAGAGAAATGTTTGTGATAATACATTAAAACGGAAGAAGTTTTAGTAGTGGTTGCCATCTACTTTCCTGCTAAACTATTTAAAGGGAAAGAAAGACAAATTGTTACTGATTATTTTTAGAAAAATGCATTTTACGAGCATTTTTTATGATATCATAAATTTAATTAAAAATACTTACTATTCAGTTACTGGATTTTGAAAAATGAATTTCGAGTTAAAATAATGCTTAGTTTAAAGTATGTTTTTCCAGTTTCATGAATCAAAATTCTATTGTTTATCTGAATGAAACTTTTCATTTAAAAGAAAAAAAATAACAGTATGATTTTGTTATGTTTTGTTTTGTCCACGTGTTTTATTTTGTTCACGTGTTTTGTTTTGTGTTTAAATACACATGTACTTGTAAATTTTGGTTTTGAAACAAATCCCCACGTTAACCAACAAATTACCTTGTACAGATCACTGTCAGCATTCTTCGAGAATTTTGTGATTTCATTGCTTGAATAGAGGAATGGACATGAACCACACTTTTTATTGAAGTTGAAACACCTTTTCCATCTCCTTATACGTAAAAAAAAATTAATATGACAATGTGTTTGGGGGGATAGGCCAATTACAGATAATTTTCGACATCATATTGACTCGTTCGTTCTTTCTATCGAAACTTATGTGGCTTTTAATTGCAGTGCCTTTGTAAGAGTTTTGTTTATCAAAGTAATGTTGTGAATTTTGCTGATTTAAAAGGCATAGTTTTATAAGAAGTTTAACAACTTAAGAGAATCAAACTGAGATGAGCTGTTGAATCAGCATTAAAGATCGTTTTGGAATTGAGACGGTAGAGGTATGTCAAGCCACATGTACAATAAAAAATATAATTGTAGTAAGGTTTTACTCCTGATTTTATTTAATTTTTAATTTTTTTTCCACTTTCATTGCAAAGAGTATAAATATAAACCTTTTGTTACAATTGTTATTAAATCCATTTCCTACAGTTTCCCGTGCAGTTATTGTACCAGTTGATTTAAAATAAGTGTACCCAATTTTAAAAGCATATAACTATTTATGATGAATTTCTATCGTTTTACCACTGTTTTTATTCTAAGAACGAGACATTTAAATTACTAATCTAAACATTTTTTTAGTGGGAGTAAATTACAGTACTGAAATTAGATCCTCAAAACCCCGGAACGAAATTTTACAGCTTTTGAGGGACAGTTGTTCAAGTTCTGTAAAAAATAAAGCATTTTTAAAAATCAAAAAAGGCATTTTTCTCTTGTATTATTATCTATGCTTGAAATACAAATGAAAATTTGCTTTCAATCAAAACTCCAGGAAAAATGTGTGAACGAAAGAAAGTCCTTAATAAAAAAAGGAAAAAAAGAAGTTGAAAAGAATTATCGCTGTAGAAAATCCTTTGCCTCAAAAACCTATGGCAAATAAACTACAAATATAGTAAAACACAATTTATCGTCAGATAAAGAAAATTGCTTATAAAAAAGTAAATTTTCAAGACTGTCATCAAATGTCTGTTCAAAGTTCTTGGTATCGGTATTTAATGTTATACAAAGTTTGATACAAAACATGGATAACTTCGAATGAAGGACTGTTTCATCTCTCATTCCGAACAGGCAAAACGAAGATACAATATATTTAACGCAAGAAACGTCGAAAAGAGGCAGCTGTTTTGAAAAATGAAAGTTGACCTTCAGGTGTTATGGAATGGACAAAAATATCCTCTCATGGCTTAAAAAACCATTTTTTGTAGAGCCAAACTTTAAAATTGATACTAAATAATATCAGAGTAAAGTTTTGAAACACTTTATCAAAAACGTAAACGTCTTTACTCTCAAGGATACTTTGTTTTTCACCAAGATTCTGCACTAAGTCATACTATAAAATCAACTATAAAATGGCTGAAAGATTAAAAAATAAATTTTCTGCCTCCTGATAAATTAATCACTATCCCCTGTTTGTGTTTCTAGAGATCATTTTTATGGGGATACTTAAAAAACAATTAAATAGACGTAAAGTAAGAACATTTCAAGGGCATCAAAAAGTAATTTAAGAGGGAGTTGGAAAAATACCCCCAAAATAATCGAAAAACTATTTTAGCTTAGCCAAAAGGCTTACGAAAAGTGTGCAGTGCTGGAAGAAACCACTTTAAAACCTCCATGTAAATAACTTTATTCAATAAAATTTATGATCCTCTGAAATTGGTCAATCTAATTATGATTCAACTGGTACGATTACTGTTATTATTTTAATAGTGTACTAATATAAATATGAAAATTCTGTGAATCACCTCTTTATTTTTCTTCTAGGGAAGCACTGTGATTTGTTTACTTGGATCCCAAACTTTTGGATTATAATCTTGCGATAGGTTTCATACCAGAGAACTTAAGATGTAAGTTTTTTCACCATGTTGAATACTCTTGGCGATATTTTGAATTGCATAGCAATACACATTCGTGACTTGAAGATCGTGAATGTGGGTTGGTTCTAGAAAGAAAAAGCAGGCATGAGATATTAAAATAACCAATTGTATTCAACTTTTAGCTCTTTACGAAATGAACTTTTATAACTAAACTTTGGGAGCAATAAGAAATATTTTACCCGAATTTAGATAAGTAATTTATGAAAGGTATTTATCTGGCTTAAATCTCTTTGTATGATTCGCTTGCAGGCTGCTAGCTCGTTCAAATGTACTGTTGATGCCTTCCACTATCCCGGTGGATTCATCTTCTGTTATTAGTCTTAAGATGAGTGACCACCAGTCACTGTCTAGTAACGCTTGGAAATCAGCTTACAATCCATGAATAGCCATTACCACGCCTACTCAACGACTAGCACTTAAGTTGCACTAGCATAAATCAAACCATTTCTACAGAAAGCGATTTTTGAACTAATATGACAGTTAAAAAGAATATTTTCTTGAAGGGGATTAGTAGAAAACAGAAATAGAACCCGTTACAAATTGGTTTTAGTGATTTATGTGTTTGTGGAACATTTAAATTCAAGGCATCGCATTTTCTCGATCTCAGTTCTGTAGTAATAAACTGTTTTACTGCTGTTTGTCGTGAATATATGTCTACAGTAGAAAATCTCGCATTTTAGGGATTATTCTGCCTTTTGAAATAATAAATCAGGTAATCTGAAAAATTCCTATGCAATGTATTTGTAATATCGTTCCCATTTAAAATAGCAATTATATTGCAATTAAACTGATTAAACTCATACTTTTATGATTGATATTCTATCAGCATAATTCCTCAAGGATAAAGGGGCATTATACCTTATTTTCGAATACCATTCTTATGTGCTCATTCTGTGACCCATACGAGGTAGGACATCCTTAATTCTATTACATATATATAATACAATGAAATTCTATATTGTTATTATATATTTCTTTTAGATTACCATATAGTCCTATTAATAACATCAAAAAATTGCATTTTGAAAATAATAAATATTTAATGAAATGCTGACATTTTTGCTTGCCTTTCCCCCACGTTTATTTAACAAAATTTCGTGGTAAAAATAAATAAATAAATTGAACTTGCACCTTAATTTCTTAGGAAGTTAATTGTGGATTCCCCCTTTTTTAATCTAGCTCATAATTATTTCTTTTAAGTTTCTCATTTATTCTTTGGAAAAAAAGTACATCAAATAGTTTAAAACAAACTTTCAGTGCATAATGCCTAGTTTTAATTAAAATTTCTGCATCATTTTTATAGTTTAAAAAAATGATGCACCAAAATTAATTAAACTTTCTAATTCTAAATGTTATTAAAAATCAGATACATTTTTAAGACATTTGATCCACAATTAAGATTCAAATTAACTATTCATTTGTTTTTTTCAGAGAAGGAAGAAAAAATTACACTTGTCTCTTAGCTTCTACTTTAAAATATATTAAGAATAATTTTATTTTAAAGGTATTTAATATAGTTTTAAGGTTGGAATTTTATTAAAAAGACTACATTTAAAATGAAAATGGTAAATTCAAAGTACGCATTCTTGCTTGTATAAAAAAATAAGTTTTTTAGGTTTTCCTGACTAAAAAAGTATTTTAGTACAATAAATTTCTGTTTAATTTTTTTAACTTTGTTCCATCCTATAAAACTGAGATGCATTGTACACATACATCTAACTTAAGTATTATAAAATTCATTTTTGACACCAAAAAATAGATTTCAATATATAGTTCAATTCAATGTTATATAGATATATAACAAACGTATATAGGCTTTAATATGAGTTAATAGATTTCAACACAAGATTTTATTTTATTACACATTTAGACTACTTTATAACTAAAATCATATAACCATTTACAAATTTGAGGCATGGGCACTTTTTTACTAGTAATAAAATCCTGATTTTTCTATGAAAACGTGATATGCGTGTGTGTGTGTCAAATAATTCATAAAATTTTAAATTTTTACAATGAAATTCATTAGAATATTCTGAGTAAAATTTGTTTATAATTTTTAATATTTGTTTATTTTTGAGTAGTATTTGTGTATTAATAAAATTTGTTTATAATTTTTTAATATCTGTTTATACGTTTATTAGTATTTGTGTATTAGTAAAAAAATTTTCCTTTTTTCCCCAGAAATATGTCTGATTTTTAAAACAAATATGAATTTGTAAAAAAAGTAAAAGAAAATGTTTTATATTGTAAATCGAAACTGTTAAAATAATTAGATATAATAAAAATCATACTCATACTCCTTATGCTTTCAATTATAATTTTATTTAAATGAGATTATAAAAGTTTGATTAAGATCCGACTACAATGGGAACCATGATTTTGGAAAAGCATATAAATGAATAATATTTATGATATTTAGTGTCACTTAGATCAGAAAATGTATATAAAATAGTTTTAAGAATATTATTAGAATAAAAAGTATTTACTACAACATTTTGACAAAAAATGAACATAGAATTACCAATTTTCAAAATATTCTCCTTTTGGGAAAAATGCTTCAATCATAATAATATTTTGCCTGTACATAGCTTAGAATTAAGTACAGAGACTCAACTAGAATTTTTGAAGTACATAACATAGAAGTGGTTTTATCCGTGTTTTACGACACCAGAGGGGAGAAATTTTAAGAAAAAATCGCCGATAAGTATTTCAATAGGTTGTAACTCTAGAAATAATGTGAAGTTTTCAAAAAACATAGTTCAGACTCTCTGGAGAAGTCCTTACTTTATATATAAGAAAAATATTATTATTTTTTAGGATTATTTTTTATAAAAGGAGAAAAAAAGATTGAAAAAGAGATTATTCTAAGTTAATTTTTTTGCAAAAATATTGTATTTAAATACTTTTTTTGTCAAAATGTCCTTCAAACAATTTTATGCATATATTCTAATCTAAGTGACACTAAATATCATGAAAATTATCCATTTATGTGCTTTTGAAAATCACGGATCCGAACGTAGAGGGATACCTTAAATACGTTTTGTAAATACTTGAAAAGAAAACTAAAATTTACAAGAAGAATAATTGCCGACGTGCAATGCGATGCGTTTAGTGGAAAAGTGGAATGTGGCAGCAATTACATAATGTAAAATTGTTTGGGCACGCATCATTTATATGTGAGTATATAATATAAGCTTATATTAAAATTATACATTGGTTTCAAAGATGTTTTAGAAGATAAAAGCATGATAGAGTTCAATTAACTTTTGATGTTTATTAACTTTCAGTACAGTTTCAAATCTGCGTGATTTCACTAGTCCTTTCACTTATCACATTTTTCACACCATAATATTTTTTTTACTAGGAAAAATTTATTTAAATTTGGAGTACGCGTTTTACGTATAAAAGATAATTTAATAGACTTAATAAAATGTTATTTTTTTTCTGAAAGTCGAACCACAAATTTATGCAGCGCTTTAAGGTTTAACAACTGGGTACTTTACTCAAAATCAAACAGTTTAATTCTAAATCATAATAAATTATTTATAACATAAGAAAAACTGAAAAGTTATCTTCATTTACACCATGCCTTAATACAACGAAGTATCAAGGATAAAAAAATCTTTGTATTTTGTTCTATACTTATGAAACTTCAAATTAAAAAAAATTAAATTGTTTAACAGGTAAATGGTGCCATTTTAGCAGTTACGTGATAGATTTTATTCATTGTAGATATGAACTAGTCTACTGATAGTAAAATAACTTCTTTTTAGTTTTTATTTTCAAAAAGTACTTATTTTTGTTTTCCTGTACCTAATTAATGGCCGCGGTAGCCGAGTGGTATAGGCATCGGATCGTGGCTGGCTTTGTCACGAGTTCGAGCCCAGTACCACTAAAGACCCGCCGTGTAGGGCAGCGATGCACGCTAAATCTGTCGAGAGCTGAAACGTCCTCCTGTTGGTGTGGTGTGGTAGTTAGGAGAGGGGGTGCCAGCTCAGGTGTCGTCCACGTCACTTGACCATGGTTCAAAATTACGTGGTCCGTCGCCAAAAGCCCTCCTGTAGCTGAACAGTGAGACGTTAATCTTCACTCACTCACTCAATTCCTGTACCTAATTATACCTTTAAATATATGATAAAAGAAAGATTAAATGATCCTACTTCAAATTTTTTTACAGACGAAACTATTGATTAGAAAGTTGTAAAATTCTGTGTACGACAAAAAGAAGAAGCGATGGGAGTTTGTTTGAGCGAATAAAAAAAAATAATTCAAAATTTAGCCACTAGAGAGCGCTTTCGAATGAACGCCACATTTATTACTGGTTTTCTATTTGTATTTTATCGCTTTTTTATTCATAGGACACGGTAACACACAATAACTGATACTCATTAAAAACACAATCTCTAAAATGAACTGCAAAACTTTAATTAAACTTCGATGACTAATTTTCAAAGAATTTACACGAAGGAAGACGAACATATGCAAATTTTTCTGACGTTACACAGCAACTGTTATAAAAGCAATAAACTTTCACGGGAGATTAGTTTATTTTCAGAGTGCTTGGTATTGCTGATCAGAATGTCATCATGTTTACCAGATCGAGCGTTGTTAGTAAAGTTATTCTATCAAAACGATAATTCCGCAATAGTTTCTCTATGGAAATTTTGGACATTAAAGGGAATGCGAAAAGGTCCATTGACTGTAAAAATCTTCGATTAACGGTAACCAAATTTGAAGAAACAGGATCATTGAATGTTCGTTCTAGAAGAGGAAGAAAACCTGTTTCTGCGGAAGCAATAGAGAAAGTTGCAATTCAGGTGGAAGATGACAAATCCTCCAAAGTGCAGTCTAGTACAACTGTTCGCCATGTGGCAGAAGTATTGGATCTGCCTCATTCAACTGTCCAGAGGATCATGCGAAACATCCTCCGTTACTATCCATACAAGCTTCAAGTGCAGGAATTGCTTTCACATGATTTCGAGACTCGACAACTGATCTCATTGCAGTTTCTTGCTCGTTTGGAAGGTGATCCAGAATGGCCTCGGAATATCCTCTGGACAGACGAAGCACACTTTCATTTGGACGGTTCGGCGAATACTCACAACTACCGAATTTGGGAAACAGATCATCCGCATTCCACCTTACAAGTTCCGCTACACTCACCAGAAGTAACGGTGTGGTGTGGGTTTTCCGCGTCTTTTATTTTTGGCCCGTATTTTTTCGAGGAATTAGGAGGTCCAGTAACATGTTCTATCACTGGACAGCGATATGCATCGCTATTACGGAATAAAATTATTCCGGATCTTCAAGCACGTTCGCGCCTTTCACGCATAATTTTTATGCAAGATGGAGCCCCTCCACACATTACAGCTTGTGTTAAGGGCGTTCTTCAACATCACTTCACAGAAAAACGTGTGATCAGCCGCCAATTTCTTCATCTGAGGCCTCCCCGATCACCTGACCTCAATCCATGTGATTTTTGGCTTTGGGACCATTTAAGACAGCTGGTAAGTTGTGATAAACCTAGAACTTTACCTGATCTCAAAGACAGTATTTCACGACATGTTCTTAACATGTCCCAGAACACACTGCGGTCAACAGTGGAACATGTTATCTTACGATTTCAAATAGTAGCTGAAAATGATGGTCATCATATTGAGCCTTTATTGTTGTAACAAAATTTGTAATATGTTATAAATGTATGCTAAGTATTAATGTATGCTAAATATGATCTCCATTAAAAACGCCCTCTAGTGGCGAAATTTTTAACTAATTTTTTTATTCGCTCAAAGAAATTCCCGTCTATTCTTTATGTCGTACATAGAATTTTACAACTTTCTGAGCAATAATTTCATCTGTACACAATTTTGAAGTAGGGTCGTTTAATTATTGACACCCTATTTATATACCTACTTGAATTATTGTTAATTTCCTTTCCTGAAAACGAAATACAAATAAGTTGTTTAATAACTTTTACAAACAAGAAGAACGTAGTAATACATAAGACTACAGGAACGGGAAAAGATTTTAAACAAAACTTTATTCAGTCTTACATCGGCTGATGGAAAAACTGTGTTACTAAGTACTTTATATAAAATAATATTTTAGAGATACAACATAAACCTAAAGCGAGGAAACCATACGATGTGATTTCTGAAATTGTTTTGAAACAGTCTGAAAAACATACTATTTTTCATTTAACTCAAAGCATTGCATCAAAAAAATAAGACATAAAATGTCTAAAATTCTAAAGATTAGGAAAAAAATATATTTTTGATATTTTTGACCCACAGAACTTTATTTTTATAAAGCTTTCAAGATGTTAACCCTTGAAATATCCGTAATCAATCAACCTGTTGTAAGATAATCGAACATAAGATCTAAACTGTGCCCTTTTTGAAGAAACTTAATCCTTCTTTTATTATATTTAGTATCTGGACTTGATTTCATAGAAGAGGAATCAATAAATGCCAAAATTATATATATAGGATACTTCTTGATAAAAAAATTTTTTAGACAAATCCGGTGAATTTATTGGATCACTCATTCATCTTTCTGGATAATTATATTTCTTTCTTCAAACTTTTTATCTAGCGTTGTGATGTATTGAATCTTTTAGATTAAAAAAGTTTTGAAGTTTCTTTAAAATAGCATGGGATTATTGGATTTTATTTAAGCTGGCAGCTCAATAAAAAGATTCATTAATTCCTTTGGTATAAATTAATTCCATTTTTCCATAAAACTCACTTATACACACAATAATATACAGGGTGTCCGGGCTTAAAGTATCCAAAATCCATGGCTTATTATTACGGAACTACCCATCAGAAGGTAATAAACTAATTATCCATGGATTGGAAAGTTCTCCGAGATTTTCTGGGTCTAGTCCAATCGGCTGCACATGCACGCATTTTTTGGCAATCGCAGACGATAAACTTGTTACATTGATTTTATTAGTAAAGATGTGGACGCCACAGCAAAAGGTACAGTTCATACTTTTGTTAAAGGAATTTAAGTCAACCACGCGTGTACAGCGGCGTTTTAGAACAGAATGGAATGTTGTTACCGGCTTACCTAAGAAGAATAGTCAGAACTCCTACAAAATGAATCAAGCACACGATCAACAGTGTTTTCTATCACAAACACTTCAAGATACTTGCCAGTTTGAGATACCAAAGTTCCCGTCTCCTGTAAAGTTTTTCCCATTGGTGGATAGATTTTGATGTCGGTGGATTGACATTCCGTTCTGTGTAAACACGTCTGTACACGCGTAACTGATTTCAATTCCGTTAACTAAAGTATGCACTGTACCCTTTGTAGTCGCGTACACATCTTTACTAATGAAATCAGTGAAATTTATCGTCAGCTGCGACTGCCGAATATTGCGCTCACGTGCGGCCAATTGGACTAGGCCCAAAAATTTCGTAGAGCTTTCCAATCCATGGATGAACAGTTTATTACATTCTGATGGGTAGTTTCATTATAATAAGGCGTAACTTTTGGATACTTTAAGCCCGCGAACACCCTGTATAATAAAACATCAAAATTTATTTCGAAATAGGAAAGATAGTAGCAGAGTCAAATGTCAGGATGTAAACATTACAATTTCTTTCTCTTTTGTGTAAGTTTATTTTAATGCATTAGTCGAAATGAACCTATGTTTCTATAAATATTGATTTTTTTTACCCACCTAAAGTTAAATTTTGTTTGGTTGGCACAAGTTAGCTTTTGAGTTTGATACTTATGATCTACACTTTTTATTGCATAAAGTATATTTTTCAACTTTTTCAATATCCTTTATTCCAGTACTAATGATGTTTGTAGTATCAAGCTGTTTTAGATCATGTGTTATATTAAAGCTACTTTGTAATAAATTGGTTTTCTGTATTTTTCGAAACCAAGATTTACTTATCTGGTGATTTCTACTATAATTACATTCCTTAAAAAAATCAGTTTCCATTTAATTACACATTGAAGCTTTTTTCACGTAAACCATTTATTATCAAGTTTAGTAATAGTTTATTAGGTAAATTTTAGATAAATTTAATGAGCAGTGAATACTCAAAGCGTAACTGTTACATAATTCAATCTTGCACTAGAATAGACTCAAAAACAATGCCGTTGAACCGATTGTCGCTTATTATGTAAGCTCAATACAGTGATAAGATAATCAAAACATTCTATTTTGTGAATTCAACCCTATCTGAACTTTATTCAGATTGACTGAAATAATGCATTTTAGTTAAAACAATGATATAATCACTCAATAATATTCGTTATCAATTTCTCTTCTTAATGCATTATTTATAGATAAAATAAAGTCAAGAGGAATACTTAAAATCAAATAAGTGTTTTCAAGATAGAGATTATTAACATTTCACTAAAGTCCCAAACTTTTTTAATATATAGTATCCATTAAAATTATTAATTATGAATGTATTTATTTGTAAAGTGTTATCTAACTCTTAGCAGTTATACTGTAAAAATTAAGGAATGCTTTACTTCCACCGTTGAATTAACTACAAATTGAAACGTCTGAGCTGGCTACAAGATTTGCTTTTAAGCCTATAGTACCTATGACTGAGATATATGCAAACGATTATGATTATCATCACCAGAACCGGTTATATAATTGTAGCTCAATATATTTTGAATATTTTTGCATTTGAATTATTCAAAACATTCACTGAAATATAATGATAATATTTTTGTTTGTTGTATTAGTTTTGTTTTGTTTTAAGAAATAAAAACAGCTTTCATAAGTATTTGGATTCTAATGAGTTAATTTTACTTTCAATTAATTAAATGCCGAAAATAGTTCAATACATATTTCAAAGAATTTCTATAATGATAATATTGCAATGAATCCATTAAAGAAATGTAGTAGCTAGATTTAGTATCATAAATTGTTTTTTAATTCATTAACGTATATGTATGACTTGATCTTTAATTGGATAACTGAATGGCTGCATAAATTAAATTTAGATGTACTGTCATTTCTCAAATTAAGCTTAACACATAAAATAAGTTAATTTTAAAATATGTTGTGTTACTCTTCCAAATTGTGGCTACTAATTAGTAATGCTAAAATATTAGAATATATTCGTGAATGGTGTTTTAAAAGTTTGTTTGACTTTTTATTAATTTTAAATGTAGAAGGAGTATAAAGAAACCCAAGTTTTTATGTGCAATGGAGTCAGAAGTAATGTAAAAGCTTTTATTTATTAATTACATAGTCATTTTTCATATTAGGTATTTGAAAGATTAATATTGAATTTTTTTCCGTGAGAGATGTCATGTTAGTTGTAAGTAAGAGATAAAACGTTTTTTAAATATTTGTTTATTTACAAAATATCTGATCGATATGGAAATTAATTTTTTAACAAATCAATTTCTTTCCAAAACTATGTCTGTCTTCCAGAAGGATGACTTAATGTTTTGTCAGATAACTTAATAAAAGTAATTATTCAAGTAAAGTCACTGATATTTCCATTTGCTTAAAATCTTGAAAAGACTTTTGATTCTCAATTAACAATACTATTTTTCGTTTAAGTTATGGTTATTCAACTGCAGATGATAAAAATGAAAAAAAAAAGTACTAAAGAAAAGTAAGAAAAAAAGCATTGATTTTTAAAACTAACGTATGGACTTAGCAGTTCCATAATAAACTTATGGGAGAAATACTGAAAAAAAAATTAGTAAATATTCAAAACAATTTATTTTGAAGTTTTCCTCATTTTCTTTGTGGATTTAAAATCGTTTAAATGTTTACTATTGAACAAATAATCGAAATTACATTTTTAAAAGATTCTTTAGACAATTTTAATCAAATGGAAAATGTAAGTCGATTGTACAGTTCAGAGGAATTTGTAAATTTAAAGCTCGTTCTTAAAAAGAAAATTGGCTGTTAATTATATCCATTTAATTTTTTTACAACGCAACGTTAAAGGCCAATGAATCAATTCTTAGACAATCCAGAGAAATTCCTTGTTCTTATTTTAATCAGATATCTAGTCTGTAATTAGAGAAAGAATTTGTCGGGAAAGATCCGTTTTCTCCTATGACAAAGTAATTAAATGTCTTTCGTTCTGAATTCACTTTCATTTAATCAATTATGTTGAACTGAATTTAATTTAATCTTTCATTGTATTTCAGGAATCTTTCACTGCTTAAATATAGCCATAATTTATTTAAAATTTAATATGGCTTTGACGTTTCCTTTTTTTTTTCTTTTTGCTTTTCTTGGTACTATTTTCTGGGGGAGGTTAGAGGATTCTTAGTATTATCTTTTCATGCGATAAAAGTCTTTGAACAAATGTATTAAAAAGACTTGATTTAAATGTAATCTTTAGAAACATTGTATCTCATTCTTGGTATTTCACTTTAAAAATTTATATTAGATTCATTTATAATATGACCATTTTTAGGCAGATTTTAAGAGAAAATTTCTAATTTTATTGTGATGTATACGGGTATATAATTCGAATTTTTAAAAAAAATCAGCCATTTCCTCTTTATTTTCTAATAAATATGGTTTTCTTTTGCTTATTTGATCGGTTTTACACATATTACTCCGTTGTCAGGGTTGATTTCCTTATTTTATGAAATAACTGGCCTAGTCCGTTAAATTATATAATACTATTGGATTCTATGATTTACACATTGTGAATTGAATAATGATTATTAGCAGTTAAAGTATTAAATACGCCCTGTTTTACGTATAGGTAAAAATTTTGACATAATTTTTTAACAGCGTAAATTTTTTTGCCAGCAGGACAAAGCGCCCTAATAAATTAAATAATTACACAAGTTGCAAAATACATATATATATATATAAGCTTTTGCTCTCTCTTCTCTATATATTTGACCGCAGTAGCCTATTGGTTGTAGCACTAACTCGTAGTTGGAGAGTCGCGGGCCGAGTTCTCGGGTCACTGAAATCCCATAATGTAGAGAGGGGTCAAATTAAATTTGTCAAGGTAAAATGTCCACCCGCTGGTGTGTGGTGTGGTAGTTCGGAGAGAGGGTGAAAGCTCAGGTGACGCCTCGCCGCTTGACAGAAGTTCAAAATTATAAGGTCCGTCGGCAATAGCCATCATGTTACTTTATAGGTAGACGTAATAAGGTTCTCACTCACTTCACAATTTTCAGTTAATTTTTATTATTGCTAACTAATGTTTTAAAATGTTTCATTTCATATTCTGTTTCTTATTGCTATTTATTAGTTGATCCATTCATAACGTAAAATACATTTGTCGAGAGTTTTAACTCCTTATCATCGGTTAATTTATAAAACCACGGACTTATTTTAATGTCATTTTTTTCATTTTACTTTATAATGGTGTACCATTAGTTAATTTAAAGAATATTTTATTATTTAATTGAATAGCTATAGACAAAGTGTGCGAATTATTTAATCTGTTACATGCTTAACTAACTTGGTCAGTTCCTGAAATACATTGGTATTCGATGAAATAAGGAAATTATGTCCTTTAACGGCTATACGCATGCGCGTATGCACACACGCACACACATATACAAATATATATTAGGTTGAGGAAAAAGAAATCCATCATGGCATGAAATTCAAAACTATTAATGCCCGGAAAACATGTTTCGGATTGTCCAATTTCAGCCCAATACGTACCGTTTAGTTGTATAATTTGTAACCATTTTAAAGGTAGCTTTATACTGTTTCTCTCATAGCAGTCTTGACCTTTATTGGCTAAAAGCTCTTCTAATCGATTTTCACAATCATCTCTTGATCCCAATTTCTTATAATTCTGGAAGTTTTGCAATGTGAGAAAATGGCGGTAATCGTTTGGTCCCGGGTCCGGACTATATGGTGGATGCATTAAAACTTTCCAACCAAGCTCCCAGAGTTGCTGGCGTGTCACTACAGACGTGTGTAGTATTGTCATGATGGAACACAATACCTCTTCTGTTGGCCGTTTCTGGTCAGTCACTAGCTTCAAATGGTCCTGTTGTTGACAGTAATCTAAATTTAGTGTTTGCTCTACGGAAAGAACTCATGATAAATGATTTATTTCCAGTCCCACCAAATATGCAGTATAACCTTCTTGGATGTTTGTCCTGGTTTGACCATCGTTTGAGCTGCTTCACGATCGTTTTCGCATAATATTGTCGTACGTGACCCATTTTTTATCCCCAGTCACAATCTGTTTAAGAAATGGGTTGATTTCATACCGTATGACCAGGGTTTTGCAGATGGAAATTCGATCCATCATGTTTTTTTGGTCTTAATTGGTGTGGCGCCCAAAAAACGAGTTTCTTTTTGAATCCAACTTTGCTTAAATGGCTTAAAACTGTTTTATCGTCAATCTTTAGCTTCTGGGCGATGCTACAACTACTAACATGGCAGTCAACGTCGATTATTTCTGTGATTTATCAACATTTCTGATGACGGGCGTAGAGCAACTTTAACATCAACAATTCCTGAACGGAATCAACGAAACCAAATTTGCACGTAAGTAGCTGTTACAGTATTGACAACATAAACACCATTCACAAATTCAGCCACCTGGCTTGCGTTTTCGCCTTTATCTAAGAAAAACTGAAAAATGTACGAAATTTTCTCTTTGTTGATTTCCATTTTTAACACTCTGTAACTCACAACTGAATGGACCAAACAAAAATCAGCAAAATAATTTTTTAGTGTGAAATGTCACCTTGGCAACGAGCATAAATTTGAAATTGTTTGATCGATACTTCACGAGATGTCAACACTACAGCCATCTGCTGAAAAATTAATGGATTTCTTTTTCCCCAACCTAATATATATAGTTCTTAGTAAGAAATTTTTTTCAGTGGATAACCATCAACCATGCAAATCATCCAAATTTTCCCAAATGTATAGAACATCGCCCATAGGTATTTTTAAGGAATTTCTGTCTAAATATTTAACCATTATCATATCAATTGCCCTTTGCTTGGCCATGACGACAAATTAGTTTAATGCATTATTTAAATTGCTGTACAGTGGCTGAACCTTTAAAAATATTTGTTTTTTACGAAATTCATAATGCACAACACCCCAGCAATCAATAAAAATAAGACAATATTACCTTGATTTTCCAATCCCAATTCAAGGACTATCATTTTAGCCTAACCGGTTTTTAAAGTTTTTTACGTTATTTGAAATGCAGAAGTATAGAAGGAACTTAATTAAGGATACAAAATCTTTTTTTTTTCAATTTTTCTCGTCACTTTGGAAAAAAAACGAAGTAAAAACTTTCTCAATACAAATAAATTTATTTGCATGCTATAAGATATGCATATGTTGCAAATGTTTCGATAATTTGAAGAGGGCAGTTTGATAATTTAATAATTACCGTAGAATCCACGCACTTATGAGACTCACCTATACTTTCAAGCTGCATTTTTTTAAATTTTTAGGTATATTCGTTGTACTACGCGTACCGCCTTTCTTATGAAGGAACCTGAAATGCATGTGTATAATTCTCTTATGTTTCGAAGTTATTTATTCTAGGAATTATCCCAAGAATTTTAAAAAGTAATAGACTTCCAGTCCTACAACCCTTTAAGTTCATTATGTATGACATTTCTTTAAAATAAACAGTACTCCGATCTATGTAGAAGCCTAATTCCGTATGATTATCTCTTTACTTTTATAGCTATCCCTTTTATATCTGGCGTATAACGCGTACCCGTTAATTTTATTCTTATTTTTTGGATTGAAAGTGCACGTCATACGCTTAATTTTACGGTAATTTAACCAAACATTTGTGAATTCATACCTGCATGTTGATTAATATCAACTGTGAACGGTAGACGTCATACATTACAGAACGATTTATTTTAAGTCTGTGTTTGAAGAATGCTATGTAGAATATATCATTGCATTAATTTATTTCTATAAAAAGTCTTACTAAATTCAATTATTTTTTTAAGCAATTCATTGTAGTATAGATTAATAAATATTATCACTAGTAAAAAAAACTGCTTATTTCTTTTTGAAATCATATATATAATTTTGTTTTTTTTTATCTCTAAAATATTTCTATTTTTCCAAAATCTATTGTTAGTGTTAGTAAATCTACGTTACGAATTTGTTTAAATTTTAAGCATTTATTATTATTACTGGAAAGAAAAGGAGGAATATATTTTTTGGAATTTAATTAAATTCAAATATTTACTGAAATATTTTCTTGAGTCGGAACTTAAAAAACTGAGAATCATATATTTATGTTGCTATCAGTTTTCCTTTTACTTCTGCATAACTATTATTTAAGACACTTTTGATAGGTTAACATTATACTAAACTTTCCTAATATTCATAAACATTTTGATCCTGAATCCTGAACTATAAGTATCCATTTCTTTCCTTTAAGTATTTACCTTAGAATTTGGAATATTTATGTACAAATGAGAATCTAGATTCTAAAGGCGTGACATTTAAATACCCCTGAGAAACACCTCTATATACCACTTTGTATCTCTGATTGGCTTGAAGGGCTGAATTATACCTTTTGAGATCTTCCGAGCAAATCCTCCTTCAGTGTTTACTAATGACATAATCTTAAGATGCCGAAGGCTATCAACGTATTAAGTTGCTTAATGAATATTGTATTAACCTTCTATTCACACAAATAGATGAATCCCTTTATAACGCACAATAGATAACATTGTTAGGAAGTAGCCCTTTGAAAGTATTTTCAAGCCTTAAAAGAGCACACTAACTATTAAAACGTGAAAAAATCAACACTAAAATTAAAATATCGATACGGATCGGTAAAGTGTTTAAATATTAGAGGAATTTAAAAATATTTATTAATTTCCACAACAATTATTGCGATTGCAGCTTTTGTGGGAATAATTTTTACTTCTGGGGAAATGTTGAAATGCTAAAATTAATTTAGGGAAGTTACATTTAATGATAATTGAAACAGCTTTGGTAGAAATTAGTTGATGGTTAAAATATGTGAAGAAAATTGGACGATGAAAAAAATTAGTACTGTCAATATATATTCGTAAATGGTAATATGAAATAATTTTATGAAGATAAAGGGGAAAAAGAAGTAAAACATTTAAATTTAAATGAAATTAAGTTTACATTGTGTGTGACCAATAGTTTTCTTCTGCCTGTGCAAACATAAATTGAGTACAGTTTACATATAATTTTGAAAATGTATGTTGCGTTAATTTTTGCAGAATTTTACTATACAAAAAAATACAAAATGCAACTTGACTTAATTATTTTCAATTTATACACAATAAATATTTACACACACTGTGTCATGTACAGAGTGTTTTTTTTCCAGGTATAGAAGTTTAAGTTGGCATTACTTTCCAAGATGTCGACCGATTTAACAGCTGTCAAGTGATTTATTCTCAGTTTGGTTTGGCAATTCATCATGAATAGACTCACGCCTGGACAACGCTTTCAAATTGTGCAATTTTATTTCGAAAATAATGGTCGATTTTCATTAGCGAATTTTGTTTAGCGATGAAGCGCACTTCTGGTTGAATGGCTACGTCAACGAACAAAACTGCCGCATTTGGAGTGAAGCTAATCCACAAGTGTATGTCGAAACACCGTTACATCCAGAAAAACTGATTGTTTGGTGCGCTTTATGGGCTGGTGGAATCATTGGTCCGTACTTCTTCAAAAACGATGAAGGCCACAACGTTACAGTCAATGGTGATCGGTATAGAGCCATGATTACTAACTTTTGCATTCCTGAATTGAACAATCATGATGTCCAGGAGCTGTGGTTCCAACAAGACGGCGCAACATGTCACACAGCTCGTGCCACAATCGATTCATTGAAAGACACGTTTGGTGACCGCCTAATTTCACGTTTTAGACCTGTGAATTGACCTCCAAGATCTTATGATTTAACACCGCTAGACTATTTTCTGTGGGGCTATGTAAATTCACTGGTCTTTGCGGATAAGCCACAAACGCTTGACCATTTGGAAGACAACATTCACCGTGTTATGGCCGATATACGGCCACAAATGTTGGAAAAAGTCATCGAAAATTGGACGTCCAGATTGGACTACATCCCAGCCAGCCGTGGCAGTCCTATGCCAGAAAGCATATTTAAAATGTAAGGCCACAAGATTACGTTTCGAATAAAAAAAAATCATGTCAATCGAATAATACATCATTGTTTTATTGCAATTTAAAGTTCTATACCTCTCAAAGAAACACCCTTTATATAAAGTTAAAACCAGTAATATCAGTGACGCATCTTTGTAATCGTCGATATAACAAGTAAAAGAAAATTAAATTTTTCATCTTGTAATAAGTTTTCTGGGTCCAGCAGTTGTTCCTGTAACTGAGTGACATTTGAAGTGAGGTAACTTTCCCTTATACGTGTTTGTTTGTATAAAATCTGCAGATCTTTTTGGTCAAGGAAGAGTATTAACAACACCGGAAAAGAGAGTTTACAAGTATGCAAACCGTATGCTGCATGTTACTACCGTGTTCACAAATGGTTGTAGGATGATACATCAAGAAATGAAACGCTACCGGCCGCAGGATTTTATTAACACATCGTTGAGCTGTTAAAAGTTGTACGTAGGTTGATTAACATGACCTGCAGTCATAAAAATTAGTGTTTGACATCTTCACAAAAGGAATTATAGCTGTATCTTCTGTAAAGTAATTTTATGCTCCATGCTATAACTATTTAATAAAATAGTTGTATAATATGTTTCTGGATGATATTTCTTGTTATGTATATTTTCTTTAAATAAATAAATCAAAGTATATAGATGCTCATTAGGACTGCTGACTCCCACTCGTACACACACGGAAATAGGAATTGCAACACCGGTATACTGGATACTGAATACCAGTATTTTGAGCCATTTGTACAATTTTGAAATCTCGGTATTCACGAGTTTAAATACCGGTTTTTTGGTATTTACTGGAAACTTTTTAAAATTGTCTCCATTATATGTTCAGGGATCGCTAACATAGCAAAATAGTATTCATTTTTTTGTGTGTGTGCCGCCCTAACGGGTGAAATGAATTAGACTGGGGATATAAAGTTGCACTGTATAATCAAGAGAAGTGATAAAATATGAGAATCATCCAAGAAGGTGGGGCAAAACAGCTCATAGCGATACTGCCCACGCGCAGGATTCGTAGTTTGATATTCGTATCTGTGAAAACAAGATTATTATATTGTGAACAAAGTGTGTAATATTTCGATATATTTTAAATTGTGTAGTTTGTTATTCACATTGTGTATTTTTATATAATACTTTAGGGTTCAAAATTTTTGGTCCAATATTGCAATCCCTACACGGAACCGATATACTCACCCACACCAAGTCTTGAGAAGGATTCATTGCTGAACATTGAGATGCTAGTCTGCTGGCATCAATGATGACTGGCTACGAAACTACTCTAGACAACTATGCTCTTGTTATGGGGTTAAAGACACATGTCTGAACGATTGCTGTGAGCGTAGCCTTACTACAACCATGTGTCTTAAGATGATTGCTGAAGAAACGGCTGAAGCACATAAAAGACTGAATAATAATGCCAAAATGTCCGATCTTGATTTGCATTCGTAAAATGTGGACTTCCAGAGTTTTCCTTCCTTAGTTCAGTTCCTTGTAGCAACCACTTTTAATAACACCTTTCAACAACCATGTTCGTACGGTTGGAAAATGCATACAGGTGTAACAAAAAACGGAAGGAATTTTATATAATAAATTTTTAGTTTAACATTACTATAACTATCAGGATATTTTTACGTAATGTAAGAAATTTGGAGCTGTTTTACTTTATAAATACTTTTAGTAATCATGATACAGAAATTAGAATGTATGAAAAAAAATATTAATTTTATATGATTTTCAAAAAAAAAAATATTAAACCAGTATTATGATTCTTAACTGCTTGATACCATTTGTACTATATATGTTTTGCCACATTAAAACGTTTGTCGCATATTCTAAAGAAAAATTATACATGTACGTAAATTATAAAGGAAATAATTTTAAATATGTAAAATGAAGAGTAAAATTCTGAAAGAAAAATGAATAGGTTTTTGAAATTCTTATGTTTGATAAACTTCTCAAAGTAATTAATTTCTCATCACTCATAATGCCTTTGACATTTTCTGAAAAAGAAAACACTCTTCTTTATCCTGTTTAACTTCAGAGTAGAACTTAACTACCTTTCTTTTTGCTCTTTATGGCAATACGTCTTACAGAAGTTTAATGTAAGACATAAACAAAAAAATTTATTTTCGTATAAGAGTTATATTTACAATATTCACAACAGCTATTAAAATTACAAAAAAACCCTTCAATATATGTTAATTGGGAAAGATGCAACTCTGATCAGATGTTTAAAAGAATTTATTTTTATCTATTACATAATTTTATAGCATATGAACTAGTAATAAACAATCTTAGCATATGAGCTAGTAATAAGCTATAAAAAGTTTCATATTGTTTTAAAAAACTTGTGGTTTTAGATTACTTACTACGAAAATATTGAAAAATCACCAAATATCATTTAAAATATGAATACTTTATTTGATAGAATTTTCTTTTTGAATATATATATATATATATATATTTCGATTACATATTTTAAACGAAACTAGCTTTCATATTTGAAAACTTGTTCAATTTCCCTTATTTTAGAATTTATGAGACAAATTCATTTACTGGAAGCAGAGACAAGGACAAGATGATCCAAACCTGGAAAGAAAGATGAAGTTAAGAAATCTAATTTAAGAGTTTCTGAATCTTTTTTCCTCTTCCAGATGCATCGCTCCTTCTCAGTTCTTTATTACAAATTTGAAGATTTTCATTTCGAGAGATGTTGAATGTTTTCTAAATCGAAGTTTGAATAAAGGACTTTTATTAAAAGACTGAATCCGAAAAGAGAGAAGAAATTTTTTTTGTTGCATCAGAAACTGTATTTTCTTTTTAACTTGATTGAAATATCATTTAATCGAATAAGAATTTTATCACAATTGTTCCTTTACTCTTTTTTGATAAAATAGAGAAGAAATTTTCTAATTTCTTTTACGTCAGAATATCCAGAGGAGCTGGTATTTATTTGAGTTATATTTAAAGTTTCGTCTTTGATTAGTTTTAAATTTATTGATGCACATATAAATGCCTATATTTTCAAAGATATCAACATATTGTTTTAACATATGAAGTTTTAAAATAAAAGAGCTATTTAAATACCTTTATAAAATGATGTATCAATATATAATAATACAAACATTTTTAATAATAGTTTTTATGCAAAATTTCGATTGAATTACGAATATTTAGAAATAATTGAGAGGAAATGTTTCCAACTTTTGTAATGGAATTAATTTTCAAAAAAATAGAGATTTTATGGTCAAAATATAATTTACCGTTAAATTTGTATAATATTAAGTTGTATTGTGACAATTTTTATGAACTTTTATCCAATATCAAAAAATATAAGGTTGAGTTTTTTCCGAAGCTAATATTTCTGCTTAAGAGGACTTGGCACCCTAAAAATCACAAACCTATCATTTTTTTTATTTCCATTTAATCTTATTCTTTGCATTATTATCTTTCGATTGATATATCACTTGTGCATGTCGGAAAGTTAGAAGTTGAATAAAACTTCATTTGAAAACAAATTAGGCAATTCAGCCACACACCCTTTTTTTTTAAAAAAAGCTAAAAAATGCGTTATGATAAAAAAAATATATTTTATAAATAGAAATAATAACTATAAAAAAGAATGTGTAGTATTAAAAGCAGAATATTTCCGAGGCAATACAATTATGTAATTTTTCTTCCTTGTGAAATGTGTGCATGTAAAATTTTTAAATTAAGGCATTTTATATTAATAATTTTATAATATCAGTTCTTATTCCTGATATATTTTTCATACAAATGTAATACTTTAATATTATAAGAAGAAAAACAGCTAAAATTTCTGTCGTGACAGAAAAAAAAAATTTTTTAAGTTTTTGTTGAGTTTTCTTCTGCAATTAGTACTCTCTAAAAGTTGATCATTTATAAAAATGTGTGGGTTGAAAACATATGAAAATGCAATTATTTTAAAGAAAAACGTATAAGTAATATCTTAAAGTGGTATTTTAAGTTTAATTAAGCTTATAATAATTATTGTTTCAGAATTATAAACTTTAAAGTGGTTTTTCTCAGTTTGTGTTTTTCGAAACCTTAGTGCATTCAAAATGCTACTCCTTCGACAATTATTTACCAATCACTTCCATTTTTTTCCCGCGTGTTAAAAATAAAGCATGTAATAAAATTAGGGATCCGTTTTGCTATAAACAGAATACTTTTTTTTAAAAAAAATAAAATGTAAGACATGTTTGCTTTTTCGTTGATTTTTAGCCTGTATATCAACATTTTATTTTTTTTCTCGAAAACGAATGAAGTTATTCTAAAATCGATCCCTAAATAGTTGTTAAGAACATCCATAAGAATATTATAAAAAAATTTCAGGTCAAAAAATTAATTTTTACAAAAGGAGTAGGATTTTAAAATTTTCCCAATTTTCTTGAAAAAATTTAAATTTTTAAAATTGTGTGAATAATATATGAAAATTTTCATCTGGTAACATTTTCTTGAATAGAAACATTGTATAAAATGTTAAAATATAATTTTTAAATACGTAAATAAAGAAGTTTGCTCAAAGGGTGCCAAGTCGCCTTAATTATTCCGCCATTTTTAAATAGTTCGAATTTAATTGTTTTTTTTTCTTGCTCATGATAGTTTTTTTAGTACAGAAAACTAATGTACACTTCTCAAACTTCCATTAATCATAAGACTATCAAAAGACTTAATCGCAACACATAAGTTTCATGGTAAAAAAACCAAAGCACACTTTGAAGCAGATTCTAATCATTTTTATTGTGATTCACAGTAATCCCCAATCTGAAGTCTTTTAATGAAAAATAAAACTAAGTATACAAGTGAAAAAGTGAATGGGAGAATTCAACTGATAGGTAGCATGTTTGAAAACTGTAAATGTGGCCCTTTGAGGTTTTTCAATTTCTGAGATCAAAACCTTACAAGGATTTTGGATTCTTTTCTTTTTAGTATTATATTTGTTATTTATTGTTTTCATCATTGCATGCTCTCTGGGGAAGAGTGTAAGTGATGTTTTTACCACGGTTTACATCAGAATGAGATAAAAAAAGTCCCACAGTTTCTTCTTCAGAAACTTGAATTCAGCCTGCGTCAAGAAAAAAATAAGAAAAATTTCTGCGACAGGATAAAAGAAAAAAAAATTCTCAGAAATTTAAAACTGAAAATTCGAGAATACGAAAACTAGTTTTATTATTGCTATCTATGATCGGATAAGAAAGATTTTTAAATATAGAGAAAATTCATAGAGCTTTGAATATTATTTATAGGATTATTTTACTAATAAAAACATTCTCTTTAACTGGAAAGAATAATTTATTCTATACAAAAAAGTGTGTGTGCTTATGACCACACGATAAAAGTGATAACTTCAAATTGTATAATGTTATTTCAGGGTTTAGTTATGAATAAAAAACAAGAAGATTTCGTATTGTCCTATAAAATTATTTATTCATATGTCTGTATTAATAAAGTCATATTTTTGTGCGAAATATACAATCATATTTGGAAATGAATTGTATTCTAAGAAGGAAACAATTGGTTTATGGTAGCTGAAATAGGTTATAAATCCTTTAGATTCAAAATTTTATTTAAATATCTATAAAAAGGTTTTCATTTGTCTTTCGAAATCTCTACTTTAATATTTCCACATAAAATCATATGTAATTTGTTCAGAAGACCCGATCCGGCTTTATGAATTTTGGTTGTAATTTAACAATATTCAATTCGATCCATGAATTAATTTAAGCAAAGGAATAGTAAGACTGGTAGTTGTTGGGAAGAGAGGAATCGAGGTCAAAAACTTTAAAAAGGGATTTAATCAAAAGATTTATATTACCTAATCTCTGGCTTATACTAGTTCTTTTTTGTCATAGTTTGAGAGTTTTGTATAAATATATCCGGTGCTGCTGCAAGGAAAGTCTTCTTAATTATATTTTGTTTTCTTGTATTTAAATTATTGTGTATAACTTTTTCTTAATACTTGTATACTTAATTTTGTTATTTTAAATTTTTAATTCTTTTAATTTTCTTTTTAGACTTAAAGTATATTTAAGTAATGTGATTAATATAACTATTTGTTCATTGCTATTCGCTTACAAAAATAGATTTTTATTCTTAAAATCAATGCCATATTCCTAATGATAATAATACTATTTACTTAATTCTATAAAAATTTGTGCTTTTTCTACATGTTATGTTTAATTTTAGAGTAGGATTTCTTTTTGTCTCTAAGACTATTTTTGTAAAAATACTACGTTTCATTTTCATGCTTCAACTAGAATTAGAAAGAATCCCGCATTCATTACTCTACAACAAGGGTGTTACACCCGCGGCCCAGGGGCCGCATGTTGCCAGCCTTGAATAATTTTGCGGCCAGCGAGGTTCTTTAAAACTTAACAAAATTCGACTATTTTGTACAATATTTTTTGTTTAAAAAGTGTTTTATTTATTCATTATTTTTATTATTTTTTTTGAGAAAATTAAATCCCATAACTGTTATTATTTTATCACGCTGCTTCTGTTACTGTGAATCGCTTTTTTTTCTGAATTGAAATTTATCAAACATAAATCGTACTCAAACTTAACGCATGGAAATCTGCAACATCAATTACGATACTCAAATACGCATGCATTGAGATCGACTTGCAAAAACTAAGTGAAAGAGTGGAGAAACAGATATCTTAATAATTAAATAAATTAAACACATTACTTGACCAATGCATAATTATTATTTTTCTATCTATGTTTGTATACATGAAAAACAATGAAAACAATAATAATATATCAGTCTGTTTTAAATTTTCACTCCAAAAATGTTTGTATTGGATCCAAATCTTATACAAAATTATATATTTTTATATGCGGCCCACGGGATTGTAAATTTTTCCGAAGTAGCCCGTGAGGTCATTTGTGTTGGTCACCCCTGCCCTAGAAAGAGGTGAGGGGGGAGGAACTCCACTTAGATCGAAGCTAGGATCTTTACTTTTACTTTTACTGGTGGGGTACAAACTACTGGTTTCAGAGGGGGGACGTCCCTCCTTTCTTTTTAGGGTTGAGTATGTCCGACTGAAGTCGAAAAGAGCCGAATTTGCGTTACATTCCCGAGCGTGATGTTCATTCAAGTTCCCTCTCAAGCAAATCGAGCCAATAGAAGTTATCACTTCAATTAAGGAAAAATTTACAAAGATTGCATCTATACAATTAACTGCATAATTTTGTTCTAATCATTAATCAATGAAATTATAATAAATTATTATATTTTATGATTTATGTGAAATTTGGCGTGTAATACGTTGAATGTAAATTATAATAACGTTTCTGAAAATAAATAAATGCATATTACTATCCAAATGTGGTATTTAAATTTTAATGAAGTTTAAATCGCGTCTCTCGTCATAAGTATACGAGCATATTAAAATATCTTTTATACAATTGTATTTGAATGTCTGTGGGAAATTAGCTCTATCAGTGTTGTCTGAATTAAATTAAGGAAGTCTGCACAGTAAACTATCTGTGTTATGAAGTAATTAATCTCCCCAAAAATGATAATATCATCAATACATCAAAAATGCACACAATGTGAATTTAAGTATTTTTAAAAATTGCAAGTATAAGTTAGCAAGACAACTACTATGTGGTCCACTTGTGGCATATCCTTTTCGCCCATGTGGCTAATTCTCTTTGGAAAAATACTTAACTGTTACATGTTTATTTAATCGTATTCCATGGAGAAAACGTGATTTTTGTTAATTTGAGTACTATTTAATTTAGTGAAGTGAGCGTAGGAGTTAGTCGTTAGGCTGCAATTGAAGTTAGATTATCCACGATAACATCTGAAGTCGTTGGAATTAGTGAAGATAATCTTTTGTCCGATTCGTCAAGTAATATCGCCCAAGCCTGACTATGGCTGTTACTTCGGATCGTCAGCTAGATAACTGACATAATTATTTGTCTTAGAAATTTAGGATTGCGATTTAATTGACCACTGCCTAGGTTTATGATATTTCTTGATAGTAAACTGGGAGATAAAATAAAATTATTTATTTTATTATAGTGGCTCATTGTTCGGTGTCTCAAACAAAACCAGTGATATCAGTGTCGTGACAAACTGTGTGGTAGGGCCTTTAAATTACTGATATCAACTTATGTTATAGTACACACACATACAAAAGTTCTCTTGTAAAATTAGTCCAAGGGAAGAATTAAAAATATCATCATTAATAACATTTTTAAGTACCGTAAAATCCGGCGTGTAACGCACACAAATACTTTTAAACTGATTTTTTTTAATTTTTAGGTATATTTGCCGTATAACGCGCACCTCCTTTTTACGATGAAATCTAAAATATTAGTATACATTGCTGCTATTTTTTGAAATCATTTATTGGAAGACCTATCCCAGACTTTAAAAAACAGTATACTTCTAGACAATTCTTTTAGTTCATAAGGCATGTGATTTCTTTTAAATAAACAGTATTTCGATATATATAAAGTCTAATTTTCTTATGCCCATCTCTTTTACTATTTTTAAAGCTATCGTTTTTATACCCGGTGTATAACGCACACCCTTAAGTTTTAATCTTATTTTTTGTGTTATAAGTGCGCGTTATACGCCGGATTTTACGATATATTATTTCCATAAATTTGTAAAAAATATTTTATTTGTATTATTAATACAAATAAAATTGAAAATATTTCTAAATAATAGACTGAATAAATTTGTTTTACCTTTTTGATAGTCTACAGTTTACTTAATATTTTTAATTACACCATTGTAATTAAAAAACATTTATGCAGCCTGTATAAGTACTTGAAACTTTTTTTTTCATATTTGTAATTGTAAGAATTTATCCATCCGTAACTATTCTAAATTTAATAGGGGTTTTGTAAAAATTAGGAGTTACAAATACGTGTTGATATATTTAAATATATTATTAATCGATTATCTTAATTTTTTTTTATGAAATGCAGAAATGTGGTTATTAATTTCTCTATCACAAATTGCGGATTAAAAAATTTGTATTATTTTCTAAATGATTCTCGAGCAGTAAGCTATAACATTACATATAAGCTCTAATAATACATCTATGTAATCCATTATGATTTAGCACAGTTACTCGGTACTTTATCAATATGAACTATTATAAAAATTTCTGCTACTATTTGATTCCTTATTTAATGTCTTTATGTGATACTGTCGGTTGTATAATATATCTGAATTCCTGAAATATCTCCAGAGGTTTATTATATTTTATAGCTATATTCGAAATATAAATTCCCCAGATTTTTATTTAATTGATTCTTAATAGCCTTATTTTTCCTAGCAAATATAAATCTATATAACCTCTGTATGTTCATTTACTTATATGTTTTAAATTATTATTTATGATAATTTCGAGACCTCGTGTAATTACATGTTGATGATGGTCATTAATAAAACTTTTATATTCATTGAGTTTACAATCCTGTTAATTATGTTGTTTTATCCAAATATATGTATGAGAATAAAATATATTTTATTCTTTAGAAAACATTTATAACACATAGAAAACTCATGGAACAAAAGTTGGCATAAATTCGCGTTTTCTGCAATGTCTTTTTTATCATTTACAAAGCAGAAAAAGCTTTATACGTAAGTAAAATTTCCATTTATTGAAAATAATTGCTTTCTTTAATAACATATTAAAAAAAAGGATGGATAATTTCATTCACAAAATGTTCTAATTTCAGTATCTTGATGATGTAATTTTACTTTACTTCATTATTTACGATTAAATAAAAATTTTAACTAAATTGCATCTGTAATATTTCTGAGATAAACTACAGATTCACTTTTAGTTAGCTTATTTCTTAATTATTTAGGATTCTAATATAGAGTAAATAAAGAAAAAATAGAATTTTTTATATATATTAAAGCTATTGCAATTTTTTTAAAAAAATAATATTTTCGCATTCTAATTCTTTCTGTTGAATAGAAGAACCAGAAGTATTTAAGATAAGAAGAAACCCTATTTCAATCCTACTATTATAGCTCACACTCTCTATATATTTATTCATTTATCCTTGTGTAATTTTCAAATCGTTAATAGAATTAATTTTAAAGCGCTCGATTGAGCTGAAATTTTATATACATGATTATTTTGAATGAAAATACACTAATTTGTTGTTGTTGCACGCCCCCGTTAGTCAGCAGTGCTAGACCAGGTCCATGACACCATACACTTTCAGAAAGTCCAAAACCAGCAAGTGAACGTCTGCTAAGTCCTGCTTGGTGAGCCCTAGGCACTCGAGGATGTGATCAGGTGTGGAAGGCTCAGAAGAACAGTTCGTTCACATTTCTAAGCTTGTGTCCTTCGGAAAATTTCATTGTTTTGATATGGCCACTTCGAAAGCTGGCTAGAAGAGTTTGATCCTGTCTTGTAAAACCGTGAGCCAGAGAGCCTGCAGGACAAGAACACTGATACCAATGGTGCTCCGGAGGGGGGTAATCCAAGCGGTCTTATTCTGGTGTTTAGTTCTAGAGAAAATCTCCAAAAAGATGAGGGGTGCTGATGGCTCTAGTTACTTGCGAGCGCTAGCCTTGGCCAAAGTGTCCGCAATCTCATTTCCCTCTAGATCAATGTGAGAGGGAATCCACTGCAGATGAATTTGATGCGATGTGGAAAGTCGTTTTAACTTGGTGAGTATTGACACTCCAACGTTATCTCTCACACTTTGCAAATTGGACAAGAGCTGTATTGCACTTCTACTATCGCAGTATCCAAATCTCTTTTCCATTTGGAAGAGATGCAAGAGAACCAATGGCCTCATCAATGGCTATTAGCTCACTGCGAAAAACCGAGCAACCGTCTGGAATCTTAAGATATGGTCTTGCGATTTGATGTAAATTCCGCTGCCAGATCGATAATTATCGTCTTTACTGCCATCCGTATAAACCTGAACGGCGTCAATTGGTATACCTCCAATTCTTTCTAGGAAGGTCTGCTTGTTTATTCACGTGTACTGGTAATTCTGGATGGAAGAAGACACTGTCAAGATCATCCACTGGGTCAAGACATTGTGACAGGTAATGAGGTTCCACAGCATCAATGCTAAGGTTAACATTTTGAGGACGGCTGGCCGATATAAAGGCCAAAAAGAACAGATCTTTAAAAGATGGCTCTGGCCGGTGTATCGGCCACGCAATGCTTTCCCCTCTTAACAGCTTTCGAAACAGCATGAGGTCTATTACAGCCCTGGAAAATCATTTGCTTGACCGGTTTCTTTTGTATTTAAAAAGGAGGGGGATACAGTTTTCTCTTTCACCCTTATCTAGAAATCCCTCTTTTTTCCCTTATGCTTAAATTTTCACTAGCGGAGAGTGCATAGTTATTTTATCAAGCAATTTTGTCATCTCGATTACCTAATCATTTCATTTTAAACTAATTTGATTTTTTAAAAAAATGCCTAAACGTAAAAGGGGACTTAAAACTGATGAGATTCAGAAAGTTTTAGCAGATTTAGAAGATGAAATTTTTGATGATTCTGATTCCGATTGTGAGTTAGAAAATGAGAAAGATGATCTAATCTCTGCTCAGCGCAAAAGTAACACATTGTTAAAAGTTTTGTGTAATAAACGCTTAAAATAGTGTAGATAATTTATGTCTGAAAGTGTAATATTACTTTCTGTGGTATTTATTTTATGTTAAAATTGTAATATTCGCAAGCAATGCCGTTTCTTAAATTATAATGGCGATTCAATGAAAAACATAGTGAAATGTTAACGATAGAGTCAAGTTGGCAAATGTCTAGCTACTGCCATAGCTCGAGCTTTATTAGAACTTTGTAATACCAGCCGTGTAGGGGGAGTGATGCACGTTAATACTTTATAAACCGCATTAGGATTTACTGCAGGTTTTTTCATACAATATTTTTTTTTGGATCACTACATTGAAAATTAAGGGATATACATAAACAAAATACTCCACTTTGGGAAATTTAATCCGTTAGAGCTAATAAATTAATTAAAGATATTCCACTGTAAAATTAATTGTATACACCGTTCACTTAAAATAAATAGTCAAATCGTTTTAAAAAAGTATATTCCTGCTAAGTATTGGTAGAATATTCCTTCTCTAAATTGGAGCGGTGTGGTAGTTGCGAGAAGGGGGTGCCAGCTTAGGTGTCATCCACGTCACTTGACCATGGTTTAAGATTACGTGGTCCGTTGCCAAAAGCTTAACAGTGCGACGTTAATATTAACTAACTCCAAAAAATACAGTACAGTAATTATAATTATTTTTATACTTAAAAATGCAATATCCGCCTATTTAATTAAAATTACAACGTTATAATTAATTACTAACCACAAACAAATTTTGAAAACTTGTCCAAATGATGTAGTGTGAAAGAGAAAGTTTATTTACTTTAAGTACCATAACCGATAAAAGCATTTATTGTGAAAAAAAGATCAATTTCTTAATTCCAAATGTGCATAATAAAATCATAAAAAAGGCATTCGAATAAAGAGAGATTTAAAACAACCTCTTCCTTCAAAACTTAGTTTTATTCTGAAATAAAAAAATTAGGGATTATGCTGATCACAGGAATTAATTAGAAGCGAGCGCCATGCGTAGCCAAAACAAAAAAGGATTTCTTCACAAACAAAAGATAGATATATGCTGTCATGGGCTTTTTTGCAGCGCACGCCAGAATTGCTTGGATATGGCAAAATTTTTTCCTACTTACTTGACAAATATCGTTTTATTTTGGACACTTCACACAATATCTTTATAAATCATAGTCTATGCTATAAATTATAGCCTATGTGTTCTTCTGATGTATAAGCTATATTACTGTAAAGTTTCATTAAAATCAATTGAGTTGTTTTTGCGCGAAAGACGGCCAAACATCCTCACAAACTTTCACATTTATAATACATATCTAGATTACACAACGTATTAGTGTACAGAAACGCGCGTATTTTTACTGTTATCTTACATTATGCTTAATGAAGAGTTTTTTTAAAAAAATTTTATATTGAAGCATAAAAAAAGCCTATTTTTAATCGTTTATAAACAACAACAAAAAAAAAGAAGATATTTACACCAAAAAATTACAGAAATATTCGTTACAGATTCTTAAAATTATCCATTTTAGTCCTTCGACTTTATTTATAAAATGCACACGAAACCAACTTCGACATTTTTATTATAACAATTGATGTATAAAAAAGTTGAGTATTCGAACCAGAAACTCTTAATTCCGATATAATTTCTTTGAAATTTGTAGAAAACATATATTACAAGCGCTTCAACATAAGAAAGAAGCCCCGATTTATACAAAAACCTTAAAAGCAAAAATGAAATCCTTGCTTTCGTTACACTATTATTCTTTGAAAGTTCTACAGTGTTGGATTTCCTGATTAAAAAAAAATTAAAGTGTCCTTTATAATAATAATTACAAAAAAATTTGCAAAATGCTCTAAAATCTATCTGAAGAATAAATATAATCAGAGAACGTAGTCTAATAGATAGTTATGTTGAAGTAAAAAAAAATGTGTTTGTTCTCTTTTTTTTTCGCACAGTTATTCGTGAGTCACACATTTTAGGTATGATAGTACAAAGAAAAAAGTGTTCGGGGGTGCGCTCTAAGGCTATTGAACTTTTGAAACTCTGAATACAGAATCAGATGGTTCTTGTAAATGAGCATGAAAGCAGGTTGTAAAATCTTTTATATTGATATAGAATGCTTATCCCTCTTGATTATTGTTGATGCTTTAGTTTTTGGTCATTGTTGATTATCCTAAGCCTTTTTTTTTTGGTGTAATAAAACCTAGAAGTGTACATCTGTCTTCTTGTAAATCTTCCAAGGTTGTTTTCAAGTAGCCGGAAAACTATTCTTCCTCTAGTTGCCGTAATAAATCTTTAGAGAGTGCATTTCTTTTTCAATGAAATTATCGTACATAGGATAAATAGAAACTATGCCGACCAAGCCCTTCTTCAAGACTGTCCTCTTCTACTTTGCGAACGTTATTAGGAGAATGAAAATAACCCTCTCCGGGGAACTGATATTGTGTTAGAGATTTTGAGAGATAAGGTAAAAAGCCCCCAATCACTTAGGGCAGTGATCCGCAACCCCCGGTCCGCGGATCAAATGGTGCCGGGCTATCTAAAGAACATTAAACTATTGCCATTTTATTTAAAGTGGTGCATTTCTCTCGGATTTGCGCATCTTTCCACAGAAATCACTTTTATTCATTTTTGGTGTAACTATATTTCATTCTGAAGGCATGTTTAAATGTAACTAAAATAAAATTGTTAAATCAAAACAATCTAAAATATAAATAAGCAACGTGTCCCTCCCTTATGCACAAAATCACACACCAAAGTCAGTTCATTACCGCACAAAAATCAGAGCTGTAATCTTAGAATTTAAAGCAATAAAATGCAATTATTTTGAAATTTTAAATAAAAAGTAAGGATTATTCAAAGGCTAAGAATATCACTTTTTTTTTTTGTACAAAAGTGAAAAAAAAAAAAATTAAGAAGTCCCAATATGTTGCCCTTACTTGCAAAAGAAAAAATTAATTATAAATAAGAATAATATAATCCTCTTGAATAAACAAGTTTGTCGAGATGCATGAAGCTCCTCGGCAACTTAAATATGTTTGTAGTCATAATATTTAGTCTTTGATATCAGCTTATTGTTTGCGTTTTACTATAAAGTATTCTAAGAATTCAAAGCATTTTCTCTTTTTTTACTAATGAAAACAATTTATTAATGTTGGAAAAAATATAATTTTAAATTTCTAATGTATATTTAAAGAATTTATTTTTAGGAACACGAGGGGTATACATAAATTGATAAATTATTAATATTTCATTTACGAGTTCTATTAGGGTCAAAGTAATAAGACGGACCTCGTAATTTAAATGACGATCAAGTAACGTGAACAATAGTCGAGCTAGAGCCCCCACTTCTTATTTTCACACCACGGCAACGTAAGGACTTTGATTTTATGCGTATCAGCTCTGCTACACAATGGAACCTCTAATCGTGACCATTTTTCAATAAAAACATGTAGTGACTACAATGTCGCACTATCCAACAAGGGCCAACACTTATAGGCTTAGGATATTTATATTTTATAGCATAATGCGAAACACTTAACTGCTATTCATCTCATATATTTGCCACAGTAAATGTTTTATCATAATTTTCTGTATTTATAAGAAGAATTAGATCAAAATAAAAGATTTTAATTTTTGAAAGATACTTGTTATAATAAAATGTAGATTTAATCCTAGGATTCGTTGAGTATTATGAATTCTAATGTATCATAATATAATGGATTATGGAAAAATAAAAAATGACAATTATATACATCAAATGTATCATTCCTTTTTGGAAGATATATACGACAATCCTTAAGAGGATTTAAATTTTTAAGATTTTTCTGGCATGTTCGAAAAAAGAAAAACAATTATAAATTGAGTAATAATGAAGTTTCCAAAAAAGGATTTATGGCAATATGTTTACTGATATGCAGATGCTCTCTTGTATAAGAGCTTTTAAACTTCCTTTATTGTCGATTTGAGAAAGTCTTAACTTTACATTATAACATAAAGATACATGATCAGCAATTGGGCTTTTTATTTTATTTTGTATTTTTGCTTATAATTATGTGCAAGTTATGAAGAATCATATTATTTACTTCTTATTTCTAATTTGACTATTTTAAATTTTAACACCAGGTGTGTACCAAATTCCTGCATTTATATATATATGAATAAAAAATAAATTTAAAACATTTTATAACTATTTTAATAAGTTTAATTGAAAATCAAAATTTAAATATTTTTTTCTTAAATAAAATCAATTAAATTTGGATTAGTTTATTGTACCTTTTCCTACAATGATATAAGCGTTTAATTTTTTTATGAAATGCTTTATATTATCACCTCTGTTTTGTGCTAAAATTTCTGGAATTTTATTGAACTAAAAACATTAGTAATTACTACATTGGATTCTTCAAGAAAATATGTTTCCCTAAGAAAGGGAGACTATTTGTGTTTAGGGACTTTCTATGCCGCGAACATCCCCACTATTCAGCGGGGTATCAACGACTGCCCTGCTTCTTTTATCCGCCGATGTATGGTGTCATAAATCAGCTACGAAAAATAGGGGAAGTAAACTTCGCTGGAAGCGCCGTCTTTAAGGGCATTTTTCTCACAAAAACCGCCGTCTCCAAAAGGTTAAAAGAGACCATTTGGCTGAAGGGACTGTTTCCCCTGAGTCTCTGGTTATTACACCAATCATTGAAGTACGCTGAAATACGTTTTCTAGAATCCAGACTTCTGCGTTTGTTGTAGTATTTTGTTAGACATGCACGTCTCCTAAGGCTAAGGAGTTGTAGGTCCGCCTCGAAAAGTACTATATCTCTGGGACAAGTATTTTTTAGGCCAGTGATGATCTGAGCAGTGCTGAGCTGGACCTTTTCGAGTTTCTGAATATTTGTAACGGAGGCGCTTTAGTAAACTGGAACGCCGCACTCCAAGATGGACCTGATAATAGAGATGTACGTGTTTCTCGGAGTGCCGGCATCTGCTCCCCAATCACGTCCAGAGATGTATCTCAAGATGTTAAGCCGTTTTCTTGCCTTAAATACAATATTGTCAATATGTTTGTTTCCCAGAATTTCAGGGTCCAATATGAAACCCAAATATTTTGGTTGTTTGTCGATGGTCAGTAGTTGATTATACAGAAAGATATTAGGTTGGAAATTATAAAGTTTTCTATTGGTCAAAAAGAAGCTAACCATGGTATGGTTAAAAGTCAGTTTGTAGTCTAGAGCGAAATTCCCAATGTCCTCAAGGACAAGAGTAATGTCTCTCTCCAGTTTCGTCAAGTCAGAATCGGACTTCCAAAGAACAATATCATCCGGGAAAGTGCCGACCTCACATTTCCCATTGATAACACTCTCATTGCCTGATAAGTAGAGCGAGAACAAAGTTGGGCTTTGAACTGAACCCTGAGGCACTCCTTGAAAGAATGAAAAACTCCTGGAGAGGGAATTATTAAACTTCACTCTGATAAGTCTATTTCTCAAGAAATCGTAAGTCCAGGGTGGGGCTTTTCCTCCAATTCCAAAATTTTTAAACAGTTTGATAACAAGAAGATTATTTCAGACTCTGTCAAAAGCTTTGGATAAGTTCAGAAAAACCGCCACAGTGTGATTAGTAAGTTTCCTATTGGGAGCATCTCTAATCCTTTGACAGAAGTAGAGAAGCTGATCTGTAGTACAATGTCCCTCTCTGAAACCGTACTGTTCTTCTGGGAGAAGATTGTGGGAATGCAGGTGAAAAGTGAGTCTTCTCAAAACGTTTTTCTCCAATATTTTGCAAGCAATACTGGTTATAAGGCAATGGGTCGAAAACTGTCAGGGGTACCATCATTTTTGCAACATTTCCTAATAGGAATGACGGTCGCTCTCCTCCAGTCCCGAGGAAGCTGCCTCTTGTTCAAGGAACAATTGATAATGTCCAAAAATCTCTGCCTTCCTCTCAGGCCAATATAGTCAACCATTTGGCAGTGAATACCATCGGGACCAGGAGATTTATTTAGACAAGAATCACCGATCAGAGCCTCGAATTCATTTATTCTGAAATCCCTACTGAAAATGGAGGTTCATCTATGGGTATCATTGCGGCAGCCATGGACAATACGACTAGCCCTAATTTTGATGTTTCTGTCTTCGACTGAGAAGTTCAATCTACTGATTTTCTGATAGTGCAAACCTAATAGATCGACAGCTTGCTCGTCATTTACAGCTAGATTGCCATCTCCACTTTGAGTCAAGACCTGAGCATAGATCATTCCATTTATCCCGTTTAATTTGTACATAGAATCTTTTTATTTTTGCATTAATTTTGTTTAAATCCATCTTTACATGATTGCTTCTGTCAGTGTCCTTATTTTCAAAGAGATTCTTTTTCTTTCTTGCAGCAGAGGCTGCAGAAGGGGTGATTTACTAGATAAGTAGGGTTTCCTATTCTTTAATTTACCTCTTGGAATGTATTTTTTTGCTGCTCTTAAGATCATTTCTTTAAGAGACCACCAGTTCAAATCAACACTATCCGTGAGAGGTATGCTCTTAATTCCGTTATCAACAGCCTTTGCGAAGGATTGCCAGCTTTCTTTCTTAAAAATCCATTATTTATTATTACTGGTAGGCACTAGTTGCCTCTTTATTAGTTCAATTAAAATAGGAAGGTGGTCACTCCCCAAGTTTTCCAGAAGAGTCCATTTACAACTGGGCTCAAGATCAGAACTGGTGAATGAAATATCTAGAGCTTCTTTCGTATTATAACTATATGAGCCGTGCCATCATTGAGAATAGAAAAGCCCTTGTGTCATCAATAATGTCAAGTAATTCATTTCCTCTCAGGTTTGCTGTTGAACAGCCCCAAATAGGGTGTTTGGCATTTAAATCACCTAGGCAGATTGTACCTACAGTGAATAAATCTTGAAGATCAGTTGGTAGACTTTTGAGATCAGGGGGATGGTACATGTTAAAGATATTAAGAGGTTTTCCTCTCCATATATGATCCTAATGCCCTGGATCTCGAGATCAGATGCAGCAGTTATTTTTCTGTTGATATTAATACACTGATAATTGATGTTCTTTATAAGGAATGCAAGACATATTCCACACCTATTCTGTCTAACTAACCTAAAGATATTGTATCCCTTGATCTTGAGGGAATTGAATGTCTTCAAATTAATCTCCTGCAGAGCAATAATTCGAGAACCTTCGGTTAGTGCTAGTTCAAGTACTTGGTCAAGTTTAATCCTTGATGCACTTGTTGAAATTCCATTAATGTTGAATTGCATGATCTTTAGAAACTTTGAAGACCGTAGATTATATATCGAACCTGGCCCTCTTCCTAAACCAGGAGTGCGGTACTTTTTTGACTGTGCGACGACCGATGCAGCATTAGTGATAGAAGGTGTACTGTTCATAAATGGGGAAAAGTTGCAGCCTCTGTTAGTCACAGTACTAGAGCACCTAAAAGTTGGTAGATGACCGATTTAGCTATAGGTGGTATCCCTTTTAGTCTGACTCCTACCCTACAAGAACCTGTCCGGCATGGGAGACCCTACCGGTAGTTGGACTACCGCCGGCATAGCTCCCAGGGTTGTCAGAGTACTCAAGCCCCTCCAGCACGTCAAGCTACGGATACCAATGGAGGAGACACTAATTTAATTATTATTAATAAAAATTAACTAATTAAAACTAATTATTCAAATCATTACAAATACAACCACGTTGGCATCACTTTTGGCGACTTAGCGACCTTTTTGGCAACTTGTGTTAAAACTTGAGAATATTTTTTTCTCAAATTTTATTTTAAAGCACTCATTTGAGGTGAAATTTTCTATACACTATTGGTTTGAGTAAAAATACAATAATTTAACTATAATTAGTTAAAATTAATTGACTGAAACTAATTATTTAAAGAATTACAGATACAGCCACGTTGGTTTCATTTTTAGCGATTTGAGTCAAAACGTAAAAAGATTTTTTTCCTCACGTTTTAAAGCATTCAGTTTAACTGAATTGTTCTATACACGATTATTTTGGATGACAAAATGCGATACTTAAATGATAATTAATGAAAATTAATTACCACTTAATGTTGTGATTCTGTCATATGTATATACACATTTATATTAATTGTAACTATTTAATAAAAAGTAGCTAAAATAAAATTTTTCTTTGTTGATCTAATTAGGAATTGACTTAATTTCTTTCGGTTAATGTGGAAGAAAAATGTAACTGAAGGCTACCGCAAAATTTTTTATTTATACAAGATGATATACAAGTGTGTGTAACTTTAATTTCTAAGACTGTTTCTATTGTTTTTGTACTATTGTGGTTAATTTATTTTTGACCTATACTGTCTGGTTGTACTTCTATTTTTGCTTTGCTCATTTAGAATTATAGGCCTTTAGTTATTATTTTGATTTCTTAATTTTAATTAGTTATCCTTAAATTAACGAAATTCATCTTCGTCGTTTTATTAACTCTCAGGAGGAGATTTTGTAAAAAGTATGAAGATTTCTTCTGTGAATTCAATGAATATTAAAATAAACAACTGAAAACATTAAATTTTATAATTCTTTGAAGAAATCGTCTCAAAACATAAAACCACCAAGAGGCCAAATCACGTAGTTGAAACGAATGAGAATCATTACGATTTGTACGAATTGGCCAGCAGGAAAGTCAGTTAATCGGTTGAGGAAGCAGTTGGCGAAACGGAAGTGAGAGCTTTCGTAACTGTGGAAGTGATATTTCCTGTGAGCTCAATGATTGGCTTCTTTGGACATCGATTGAACACTCTAATCGTAATATAATCATTCATCAGGATCCCTCCTCTTTCCTGTCTGCATCACAGTTCCGATCATTTCGGCACTGGTTATCAATATTCGAGTATAAATTTTTGTGCTGCCTTTTTGACTCTTTGTCATCATTAATCTTTATTTGGCGTCACAACAGTTTCCAGTAGAGAAAATATGAAGAACTTCCCACTGGAGTGCTCTTATACACAGTGGAATTTTGTATTGGAGGAATAACATTTTTTTGCTGTTGCTATAATAATGTTGATTTCATTTTGTTGTAGAAATAAAGTTTATTTCTTTATGTTGTGTTCATTTTTTAACAGAGTGTTTGTAGACTATCTGTCAAAAAATCTGAGAAATTATTAGTACAAGTTTACTCTCTTTACAATTTTTTTTTCAGTTATTATGGTTTCTAGAGCTATATTTTATTATTTTTGTGTTTTCCACTACCCGAATTTTGTATTTCAGAAATGAGTTCTAAATTTTATTGAAAAAGTCAATCAATTAACAGACAATTTTAGTATATTTTTAACCCAGTAAATAACTGAGTGACTTCCGAATAGTTTGATACAGTTAATTTTTTTTCACTTTATGCGAGAAACGTGTGAATCAATTAAATTTAAATTCAACGAAGTTCTCAATACTACTTCTCGAAAACAATTTTGTTCAGAGCTCTTAGTCAAAAATTTCATTTTTTCAAATATTTGTTTCTAAAATATTTTTTAAAAGATTCCTAAACAATAAGAAACTTTCAAGTAAGTTATTTTAATGCAGTTGAAGTATGCATACAATATCTGAATTTTAATTTAATATTATTTATTTTAAATAACTTAAAATAACATTATTTATTTTAAATTACTTAATTTAATAATATTTATTTTAAATTAATTAATTTACTAATATTTCTTTTACTTTCTAAATAGAATTACTGTTACATTTTTCATCTTAAGGAAAGTATGTTTTAGAAAGAGAAAACTTTTGAAACTAGTAATAACTTTGCACACCACATACATTTCATTGTTTAAATTTTGAGAAAATTTGGAAAAACATAATTCCACATACTTTGAAACTATAAAAAGAACACTTAGATGCATCGATTCCTTCAATTTATTTTTTCTTCTACTGTTCAAAACCATATTCGTTTTTGTATTTCAAATGAATCGGATGTTTTGCATGATATTAAAGAGTTGAAGGGGGGAATCATCAGAAAAATTATTACAACACACAAGGTTTACTTTTTAAATCAAGCTCTTTCGATAGTAATCTAAAAGCTAAAAGAGCATCTTAGAGTAAAGAATCAATGTATTAATAACTTATTCTAAATAACATCACGTGTATAATAAGTTATATGTACTTAATGTCGAAATTTAGTTAATCGTTATTTTCAATAACAGTCGAGCCGCTATATAACGAACCTCTATATTGCGATTTTTCATGGAACCTTGAACTTTTCACGATTTTCTTCGTAAAATAACTTCTCTATAGCGAAATGCATTTTCTATATAACGAACTTTTTATTTTGTGCTTCAATTTTTGTTCTCCCTTTTTTTAAAGTATTTCTGAAAAAAAATCAAGTTATTCTCTCTCTAACACATTTTATGGTGGTCATATATCTTGAATGTATTTTATTAGATCCTAACTCGAGCAATATAGTTCTGGATGTTTCCTCCAAGAAATGCAACCTTTAACCCCCATTGCTCAGTTCCTATCTCCACCTCCACAATTTCTGCATGGAAACTGAAGGGGAGGGAAATATTCTTCAATCCCTGCGCTCGTGACTAAACAAATTCTAAACTAGTGTAATGACTCTCTCTCTCTTACCCATGATTTTTTCTAATATATTTTCTCTTTATTTTTCGTTCCTTCGGTGTTTTATTTCCCTGCCCTGTTCTTTTAAATGTTAATTCTATCGTGGTTCTATTTTGCAATGCTTAAGCTCTTAGGTTCTATAAGTTCCATTTTGAAATACTTTGCACATTGGCAAGGTATATAACATGATAGTAGAAACTATTATAAGAGGTCAGCATCCAACATTTGTAATCAAATCTTATCGGATTTCCTTTTATGAAGTTTATCTTTAAGTTTAGGCTGCACCCAAGTGCAAGTAATCATTCTGTAAAGTAATGGTAGTACATAACAAATTTCAAAAAGAATTATCTTCACACAAAGGGGTACAAAATTCATGGTCCCATGTAGGTATCGCCGATTGCTGCTTATCACAAAGCAGAAAGTTTACCACCTAAAACGTCACCACCAGACCTTAAACGTTTAGAAAAATTTAGTCTATATTGATGAGTCCCTATTCACATTGTTGCATGTCGATAGCATGGTACGCATGCATTGAATCTCTTAGGATAGTAGAATGTTTCTCAATCTGGTGAATCTGCACTCTTGTTCTGATACTCCTCTACTTATGTGGTTTGAAATAGAACTCATAGTACAAGAAACACCTTCTTTCACAAATCAATAAAACTACAAATATTCTGGCCACATTGTTCTCGTATTTGTGGATTTTCAGTATTCCCCAAGAGATTTCTTCGTTCAACACGACAATACAACGTGCCACTCCTTAATTGCATTAAAAAAGATATGTTGAGTATCTTACAAATATAGCATTTTATCCTTGGATATACTGAGGGAAAAGTACAAGTGTGTGTGTGTGTGTGTTCAAATAACGCTAAAAGAATTTGATAACAAAAAACAGCTTCATTGAAAATAAGAGCTTTTTAACATTTAAATAAAGTGTTAAGTTTATCAGGTACTTACATTACTTGTTTCGAAGTGAATACTTATTGAATTATTTGGATATGTAATATCTCAAATAAATTAACAATTGCACGAAACAAATATTGAATAATCACATAAACGGGAATACTTTGAATGAAAAGGGGTGTAGCTGATATTAATGTAAATAATCATGTGTAACAAAAAGAAATACCATTTATATATATATTCATTTTGCTTAAATAGGTTATCGTGTATTTTCTGCATATTACAATCGATAAGAATCATAGTAATTATACAGTGTCTTTGGATAATTCACAAATTATCTGGACGTATATAAAGTAAAAGATGTTTTAATTATTCTCAAAATACCAAACAATTATATGGAGGGTAACTGATTACTACAAGGTAAGACAGAATTATTCATGGTAAATATTTCCGCTAAGCTAATATATTTTCTCAAATGTAATTTGCTAGCAGAAATGAATCAAATAATTCTTACCTTATATTATCAAAGATTTTCAGAATATAATTTAGTTTATCACGCATATTAATGACATACTTGATTCTTTAACACACATGTATTCGATAAATTTTTCAGTAAGTATTTATATATACATAATTCCAAAATTTTGTTAATTTTCTTACAGTTGAGAATGACTTTAAATCTTAACTCGCTATTTCTGGTAAGATTTTACAAATCTTTTACAAAATTTTATCCACCATGTAGATATTAAAGTTGTTATTAAAAATATTAAAGAACTTAATAATTATTTAAAAAGTAAAGCTAAGCTGTTATGATTTTGAGAATTTATTTAACTCTAGATGTATTTAATGCTATAATTAAAGTACTTTCAGAAATTAACATAAATATGATCTAAATATAAATTTCCACAAATCAAATAATTGCTTGCCTGAAACTGTATTTATTTATTTGATGTTATGAATTGATTAAAAACTTAATTACGTTTGACTCAGTTGTTTTGTAAATATTTCCAATGTTGAACTATTTCAATAAACTGAAAATGAGGCTCACTCATGCTTAAAATATACATTACCTGATACCAAATATGCCACTTATGTCGAATAAGTGTATCATTAATATCGTCGCTGTCTTCATCTGCTTAACCTTTGGCCATAAATAATCGATAAAAGGGTACATGGTAATGACTAGGTTTAAAATATAATGTTATCTAGAAAAGTATTGGGCCGTGACAACACAGTTCATGCATACGAATTATGCTATTTATATAAAGAATAACATCCCATTAATTTGAAGTAAGGAAGTGATGTTTTTGTCCAAATATTGAGCAGAACATTTTCCCCGCATTTTACTAATGGACAGGGTTCACTATCACACCTGTTTTTATTTCAGAGAACTTTATCATTCCTTGAATATCGTATTATGTTTCTTTGATTTATCACCAAAAGAGAGGAATATTCAGCAAGCCATTCATACGGCACACATTAATCTATCCTTTAGGTACTTTTTTCGCTACGTTTATATGATATCTCATGCTTCTAATTTTTGTCGAAAGAGATGGGCCTTCGAATATTAATATCTATTTGAATACTGAGGCATTTATTTTTTCCAAAAACATTTATAGAAAGCGTTTTTCACCCCTAAGAAATTAGCAGCTTATATCTAATACAATTACATTGGGGGTAAAACTCAATCTCTAAATTTAATAATAATATTATAATAATTTAACTTAACTTAACTCAGTGGTGCGACATCCCATGAGAGACAAGGTCTACTGTGCCCAACTCAGTAAACGCAACCTTGGGCCCTGAAGTGCATGAGCAAATGTCCCGATCAGGTGGTCAGTCTGAAGCGAGACCCTACAGTGTTTAAGTCGCCAAAAAAGCTTGGTAGTCATTTTATCGACCCATTAAAGGGACGAAAGGCTGAGTCAACCTTGTTCAACCGGGGTTTGAACATCGGACCTGTGGTGTAGAAGCTAGATACACTAACCACTCATTATAACAATAATTAGTAATTTTAATTAATTGATAAAAAAATTTGTAAATATAAATTCTAGAAGATATGGTAGCATTTACCGAACGACTAATTAAGTATTAGTTTGGAAATTTAGACATAATTTTGCGAAATGCCAAAACAAACTTCATATGAAAAGCGTTGACATTTTTTATTCTAAGCAAAAAATTCTTGACGATTTTTCATGAAACTTTTTACTTACACGGAAAAAAAGTAGTGAGAGTAGTTTTTAATAATCATAGATGTAAGATAATAGTTTTTCTATCGATAGTTATGCCAATCATTTTTTTGACTAAGTAAATCATTTTTTTTGACTAAGTGAATCGGTTTTTTTTTGACTAAGTGAATCATTTTTTTCATTATTTATTATTTCTCTCCAGCATCAGCATCAACTTTTTTTTATTTCTTAAATTATTTTATAAGTACAAATCTTTATTTTTCTATAATGATTCATATTAAGTCAAAACATAGCAATATGTTTGAATTTTGCATTTTAAATTATACTTTATATTATACAGCGATGAAAGATTCATTATATTTATCAGAAATACTATGCGCATAAACAAGATAATAAGTTTATATATCATCTTTTTTAGTAGTAAATTTCTCACTTTTATAACTGGAAAAATTTTTTCGTGTTGACATTATCTTTTTTCCTACTTTTGACCATCTAACGCTTCATTTGTGTGAATGGCACATTAAATAATAAATATCACAATGAATTTGATTGTGAGCTACGATTAAACTTTTACAGAAAATAACAAACGAGGTTAATCATCTTTAAGAGACGTCTATACAATTCATTAGAATAAATATTAAAAAAAAATAATTCGAACACTGTTTTTTTCTTTTGTTTGAAACTGTTTGTGCTAGTTTAATTTCCTAATAAATGTTTTTTCTTTTTTAAAAGGTGCATTACAAATACACATTAATGCTATGCATATTATTATCTTACAAGTGATAACTGGAATCATACAAGTATGTACATATAAGCATTGTATATGATATAAAAGAAGAGAGCTATTAAAAATAATTACAAATAACATTAAAATGGGATAAAAAAGGAAACAATTTGGGATCTGTCCTCACTCGATTATGAATGTTTCCTCCAATACGAAACTTTGCATGTATAATCCTAATAAAATATTAATTGTATATGCAAATATCGCATTTGAAAATTTCTTGTCGCATCAAACAATTTGTGTAGATATTTAGTGTAAACTTAACTCAGAGTTAGCAACGACAAATAATATAACATTTAGAAGCGTATAATGTTATAAATAATATTTTTTAAGAAAATCATTTTTATAAACTTACATAAATCCAATAATATGTCCATGTTTCTTCTTAAAAAACCTAAAAAAGTTATTTATAAACGTAGCTATTGTATACGGGTTTTATTTTTTTATTATTATTACTACTAGAAAGAAATAGAAGTAACGACAATATCCATTACGCTTTAGCGGAATAAAATCTAGCTTCGATAATTCAACAAGAAGCATTACTACTCCATATTGACTCAAGAATGATTTGCAAACTCGTTTTCCTTCTGACAGCTTACTTTCCTTTCATATGAAGACATTAAATGCTTTGCATCGGAAGGCAGAAAACGAAGTGAAAATATTTATATGCACAACATCATCGTAAACTGTTTTCTTGAATAAGTTACCAGATCAAAGTGATCCTCACTGTAGTCTGAGCTATGTAATAGGCCCCAATTCTTATTTATGGATATTGTTTTCTTTACGATCGCTATGCATCATTGTAACGTGGTACAGGCTTTCGTGTTGTTGGATCCGCAGGTTGTTTCTCGGATGACTATGCCATAGGGAAATCTGAATTTGTAACCATCATAAAACACTGGTGCTATGATCATCTTGATCGAATCTTTTGTTTATTTATTGGATGCCATTGTCCTTTTTTGGTGCTAGTATCAAAATAAACTTTTTTCAGAAAATACATTGATTACTTACCTTTTTACCAGGCGCCAGTTTAAATGTTTAATAAAAGATGTGAAGGCACATTTCTTCATAATCCATCTGCATATTACGTACATTACGTCTACTCAAGGCTCTCAAAAGCACAATTTTGATAGTTTTATTCGTATAGAGTTCTACAATTTGTTTTGGACATTTTGAATAAAAAGACAAATACGATTTTTTTATTAAAAGAAAGAAAATTACCCTAAAATCTAGCGTATAAAATGCACCTATACTTTCAAGCTGCGTTTTTTTTTTAATTTTTAGGTATATTCATCGCTTAACGTACTCTCCAGTTCTCACGAAGAAATCTTAAATGTTAGTATAGAATGCTCTTATGTTTTGAAACCAATTATTCGAGGAATCACCATAGACTTTTGAAAAAATAATATATTTATAGAACTACAATTCTTTTAGTTCTTAAAGCATGTCATTTATTTTAAATAAACAGCATTTCTATATGTGTAAAAATAAGCATTTTTTTTCATGCTCCTCTCTTTTGTTATTTTTAAAGCTATCGTTTTCATACCCGGCGTATAACGCGCACCCTTAAGTTTCGAGCTTATTTTTTAAGATAAAACTGCGCGTTATACGCTGTATTTTACGGTAATGGTTTAACAGGAACCTTCAAGCGCACTAACTTTCTTAAATTCTTTTAAATTATGCTTTAATATCCACCGGATTACATTCGTGACAGGATCAAGTTATTTCGAAAAACTAACAAAGAGCAAAACTTAATATATGAGTTTATAAGATACCCTTTTCCGTATAAGCATGGATTTATTTATGTAAAACCAAAATTTTTCGTTATACAAACCTACAGCATTTCAACTTTATCAAATAATCTCAATCTTAATGAACTATACTGTTAATAATTCATCAAATGAAGAAGAAGATTCATGGTTACAAGTTTGAAAACATTTTAAACAATAAAAACGTACCTTGAAAAAAAAATAAATTCAAACTAGAAGATTCTGGGAAAGAGAGATTCAAATGTTCCACATATTTTATATACCGCTATTTGTTGCTAAGAGCCAGCTCAAAGGATGCATTTTGGAGCAAAATTAGAACAATAAGTGGCTTTGAATATAGGGGCACCACTATTAATGGAAATAAAGATTGCTAATGTTTAATATGGGATCATTCTTCAGTGTTATTATTTTCCTCTTCCAGACAAAGAACATTTATATCAAAGGATGTATGTACCCTTTTGTCAGTTGACCTACAAGAAAGATATGATTTAGAAATTTAGGCCAGTCGGAACTTTAAAGGCAACAGAAAAAGACCGACTTTTTAAATATCACATCTGCACACGGCTTAACTTAAAAGATATGATTCTACTTTGAAATTGTTTCTCCGTTGAATTTCTCTATGATAAGATTGGAAAAAAAAGCATTTTTCTCTTTATAATCATATCAGTTAGTAACGTTAAGTGCTAATTTATAACTTCAAAACCTATTGACAGCAATTTTTTTTATAAAAAGAATAAGCATTTTGCCTTTGAAAGTTTTGGTGACTTACCTAATTTATTCATCTTTGATTTATACCGAAGTGCAAGATTGGTTTCAAACAAATTTGAAAAACCTATCACCTTTGTTAAAAATGTAGGTTGAAGACTGAGATTTGTACATATAAATGTATAAAATTATAATAAAATTGTGAATTAAGAAGAGCAAGGAGCATTATATCATTAACACTAGATTGCCCAAGGAAGTCATTTTGACTAAAGTTAATTTCTATTAGAAAAATAATGGTGTATATAATGGAACAATTTCTTAGACTTTTTTAGAGTATATTTTTTTCCGAGTGAAGTAAATTTCTTTTAATGTTAATATTTACTAATAACTTGTTATAAGACTGTAAATAATATAAAAAACATTAAAAATTAATTTTAAATAAATTTATTTACACATTAGTTATTCGTTCACAATGCAGTCATTTTGACTGCTTTCGGGCAATAAAAATATATACTAAGTTTCAGTCTTTCTAGTATTAACCCCTTAAGTGGTTTTCCCGTACACTGCACGGGCTACTGAAAGCTGACCACAGCCACTTTGCCCGTGCGCTGTACGGGCACTGATATTTTCTAATTTCTATGCTTGATGTGTTTATATTTTTAATTCTTTTAGTGAAATTATTAGAGCTAGTGTTTTTAAAAGATTCAGTTTGTCCATAGTACTGAAATATTTCTCATCTGAGATTTTCTTTGGGGTGAAGGCGAGAATTTTTCATTGATGACAGAAATTTTGATTCTTGAAAATAATCGGTAAAGAACAGGGATTGGCAAGGAAATGTGTAAATTGTTGCTTGAGAAAAAAATGAAAATGGAAAAATAATTCAAAAAAGACAATTATCTCCGCCCTCATTGCAATGTAAGATTTAGTACAACACCATTCTTAAAAATTGTGTGTGCATATATAAATGTACACTCACACATAAAATCCTCAACCGTTTGAAAAAAGAGGTGCAAATACGAAATTTTTTGTAAGTGTGAGAGAAATTCTTGTAAGGTATATGAAACAATCTGCATAGAATGTATAGTGTACTTTAAAAATGCGAACACACATTTAGGTGTTTCTATGTGTGTATTCTACAATTATAAAATAAATTTTTAAATTGAAAATTAAAATTAAATTCTTCCATTATGTTAAGTATTATTGTATATAGTTACATTCTATTAAAATGTGTCTTTTGGAACATTTTGGGCAACACAATTTAACGCTTAAGGAGTTAATGGCAGTTTTTATTGTTTACTATAATTTAAGTCAATAGCATTTTTATATAGTTTCAGAAATCCTTACGATATACCTACTTATTTTAATGTTTTATATACATAATACATAACTGAGATTTGTCACTAAGAAACAGAGTAATGTGCGTTTTACAAACATTGAAAATACATTATCTTTAAGTTGCATTCTTTTATTTGCTCAGTAAAACGAATTTATTTATGGAAACATATTAAGAACTTTATTATTTCCAAAATATTTTGAATATTTATCATGGTAAAATATTTGTTATCAAATGCCCTTGTATTCACTGGAATTGGTTGTGCAAAAATGTCTAGTTTTTTTCTCGAAATGTATTGGAAATATTTAACATGCTCATAATGTTCATAAATATGAAACAAACATATTCGTTCTTAATGTAAGTTTGGTAAATGTATCATTTCGTTTTAGTTTGTAGTGATAATATAGTCATAGAAACAGATTTTAGTAGAATTTTCATGATTTGAATTTACCGCATTAACAGGACAGAGTGGAATTTTAAATGCCTTAATATTGATCTGTTTATGTAATAAATATTTGAAATGTTTTAACTGAAATTGTAGAATATATTCAAGCAAAAAATATCATAAAAGTTCGTAATGGAAAGTAACTACTGTTTTTCAGTGAAAGTTAAAATGGTTGTGTATTCAGGGCAAGCATTAAAACAAAGTACAAAATAGCAATTTTCACAAAAAATAATAGCTTCCCAGTTATTTTAAATAAAAAAAAATGTTTTGATGTTAGTAGATCTTGGTATTAACGTGAGGCATTTTATTACTTCGCGCAAAATCTTATTTTCAAAAAAACATATTGAAATCCAGAATGGATGGATTCAGTGACGTAAAATATTATAGAATATTAGTTTGGATAAATGTTATGTTTATTTTTTCCTAATATGTAAAAAGATTTTAAGGATGAAAACAAAGTTCTTCCGACTTGTGTTCGGTGTCCTGCCTACCAAGCATCTCCAGAACACATTCTTGACTGCCTGGGGCTTACAAAACAAGATCTTCATGAAGACCCTCTAATGGTGTTGGGTTTTTGCGAGTGAGAGAAATCATGGACTTGGTCTAGCTTGGTAAGAAATGGAGATGAGCAACAACACGATAGGGATATTCACTACAACATTAACTTTTTATCAAAGTACTCAGCTCAAACTTTAAAATAAAACAACTTTTGTATATATCGGCATTCAGGATATAATTAATATTTCTGTCTTTCCACATTGAAATAAAATTTCTAATAAACTTGATTAAAGTTTCCTTGGGATCTCCTTCAAAAATAAATTGATAGGTGACATATAAAATATAGAAACAATTTGGAAAGAGAGTTAATTTGTAATATGAGTAATGCAGTGTTTCTCAAACTGTGTAGCGCACCCTCTAGGGGGTGTGATAACTGTTCAGGGGGGCGTGAGAATATTGAAAAGTCGAAAACAAAATAGTATTCATTCGTTACTTTACTGAAAGTAAACAAACGAAATACTTTCTGATATAATAAAAAATAAAATCACATTTACACTGACACAATACACTTAAAATGTATCAGTACTGTGTACATATATTTTATCAATAATTTAATTATGCTAATAAGTTAAGAACAAGATTGAGATAATTACCAGTGACCTCATGGGCGTGTGTTAACACTTATCTTGATAATTTGTACGTTCTACAATTAATCCCTTAACTGCCGATTAAAAGTTACGCGATTCACTCCCTAATGACACCCTTTTCCATGTAGATGCGCGTATTTCGATGTTATTATTTATTTTTTGTGGGGAGGGGAAGAAAAGAAATTAATAAACAAATCCTCCAAAATAAGTAAATCCTTCGCAAACACTGCCAAGGACCTTTTATTGCATTCCAAAGCCTTCGGAATAATTTCATGGAAAGCAGTGCACAAAAATGATCGTGCTTTGAACGACGTATATATACGTCCAGAAAAATTAATGCTTTGGCTGCGTGATACGTTTATATGTGTCGGTGGCACTTAAAAGATTAAAGTCGTGAAGTAGCTTTAGCGTCAAAGTATAGTATTATTGAATTCAAAACATTGCTATTATATGGAGGAGGCACGATGAAAATTATGATTGAATATTGGGTCACGAATTATGAAAGTTCGAGAAGCACTGGAGCAATGTTTGTTGTGTGTGTAGTGCTAGTTAATTTGTTTAATACACATGAAAAAGGAGGAAAAAAAATGTACTGATATTTTACTCCCGAGTTTTATGAAAGCTGAATTGTGGTATCTCTCTAGATGTACAAATTAGGTATTGTTAAGAAAAACAAATAATAGTGTAAACTTTTATTTTTAATAAATCGTTAAAAAGCAAAAAAAGTAGGGCAAGAAAGGTATCAGGAATTTGGGTTTCATATTTTAGGTATCATATTTAGGTTTCATAATTTATGGATAATATTCTGCAAATTATATATGTGCAATGGCTGCCTATATATATATATATATATATAGTATTCAGCGATAAATACGCTTCATTCTTTGAGTTAATAATCGTAGAGTCATTATGTGGATAGGATGGAATCTCAATAAATTTTTGTTTTATAGAGGCATACTATTATTACTTCTGACATAAGAGTAAAGAGCTACCCTTTACGAGGAATTACTTCTCGTTAGCCTGCTTATATAACTTTAACATATAAGCCATATGTAAAAGGAATTCTGCGATAGGTTCCATTACCTATATTGCATCATGTCATCCTTAATTTAACAAGATAATGCCAAGTATTAAGATCAGCACCTTTTTGGGATACGTAGTGTATTTAATAGATATCAAAATGTATTTTAATATGAAGAACTTCTAGAAATATACTTCTAAATTTTCTTTGTAATGATTATGCGCTAAAATGTATTTTTTGACCATCACTTTAGAAAAAGTAGGCTTAATATTATTGAAGACACAGCATCGCTTATTTTTTCTTGGCGTACAGTTAGGAAATTACCAATATATATATAATTCATAAAACAAATCAAAACGAAATAGTGTATTAGAATAGTAGAACATATTGGAGAATTCGGATTGTTTTAAAGAACTATATTAATGAAATGTATTATATGTATTGTTTATTATGTTTATTAAACACATACGAATTGATGTTACTTGCCAACAAATTTTCAGATTTGAGATGAAATAAAAGTTTTTTGAAACACACTTGTTATCTTTTCCTTCTTTAAATTGTAATATGAAAGAAAATTTGATCTCTGCGTCTCTCCACTTCTTATTATCGCCAAAATATGCCCTTCGATGGCACAAACTATCGAAACTGCAAACAGGTAAACTATTATCCTAACTTTAACTACGAAGCGTAATTACTCCGACCATCAGAGAAAAGATTTGAAATTCCAACGAAACATCCCTTTCCTCGAACGTCGAATCACATATTCCCTTAGAACTTTATTAAAACTTCTTCGAAGCGCGTTATTTATATGGCAGGATGACAGCGAATTGGAGATTAGTAATCACAAACCAGAGGTTGACAAACGTCTCTGAGGAAACATAGGAATCGTTAAAATGGCTCGTTAATTACTCGAGGTCGAAGGAAAAGCTTGGTCTGAATTTGTTTAGCCAGTTCTTGAGAATAACAAAACTTCCGACTCCTAGACTGAAGTTTTCCTTATTTACTTTGGTTCGCTTACCTCATCAAATGAACACTTATGAAATATCTCTCTGCTCAAAGATGGGATTTTGTATGATAAGTCGAAGAAGAATAATTAAGCTATTTCGCTTGAAGAAAGAGTTTGATTATCCTGAATGTTGAATTGTATTTCATAAGTTTTAGAGAGTAAGAAAAAACTACTTGAAGGTAAAGATAACTTAACTAACATTTATTATTGATACTTTTGAGAGGAATAAATTCTTAACTAATATTAGTGAATAATTATTACATTTCTTGAATAATTATTGATATCAGAAATTAAATTGCATTTCTTTCAGAATTAAAAATTTAAAAACTGTAAATAAGATAAATCGTACTCAAGGATTACGATTTTAGTTTAGAAATCATAATACAGTCGGCTTCGATTTAACGAACTATTTAACAAACTTTTCTCTTTCCTCGATTAAAATGAGGGTAAATTTCCTATTTAAAGGATAATAAGCCCAGAATTCACGAATTATTTCAACAGCTTAAATTTTCGTTTTATAGGTTGTATTAGTGTATTAGTATTTTTTTAAAAGTGTCCTTTTTGACACATACAGAAAAAGAATTTTTCTCGTAAGCAGCAAATTCCGATGGGAAAATGGTGCAAATGATTTAATAATGCAACCTGTCATCTTAGTTTTGAATATCTCATCCCACTCTACAACGCAAGAGATGTTTTAAAATTGCAACGATTGTATTACATTTGATGACAGGCTGCCTATCTGCAAAACTAAAGTTGTAAAAAATGCTGATTTGATTAAAATTTTTCCCAATAATCCTGGGACACCCTGCATATAAACTGCTGTTTGTAAAAAATGCAACATCGTGAAGGAATCTTCTTAAAAAATTAAATTTAATGCACAAGCGACTTGTATTAGTACAAATAAATGACGAAATTTTCAAAGCAAAAATCAATATTAAGTGTCCGAAATCAGTATTTGGTGTAGCCACCACGCGCTGCAATAAGTGATACTATATGGCCAGGCATGAATTCAAACAGATTTTGATCATCTGCTTGTGAAAGATAATACCATATTGCTTGAATGCGCAGCAAAAGTTCGTCTTCTGAAACTGCAGGGCGTAGATCACGAGCGAGACACCGGCCAACCAAATTCCACACCTGCTCAATAGACGACATATTTACGAATAGGTACGCCAAGGAAGAAGTTGCATGCGTTGGGCTGAACAAAAGTCTCGAAAAGTCTTTGCAACATGAGGGCGTCTAGTATCCCTCTGACAAATATCTCCAGGGATGCCTTGAAGGAAGGGAACGACTTCAGGCTGCAGAACTTCATGGGCGTACTTGTTGCTATTGAGATTATTAAGATTACTCTCAATTCGTAGCGAATTGGATCGTCCATGATACGGTCGCACCCCAAACCATAATTCCGGATGTTAGGCCTATATGTCGTTCGACAACGCACTGTGGAAGGCAGCGTTCAACGGCATAATGTCTAACACGAATGCGGCCATCATGGCCCCACAAACCGATGCGTGATTCATCTGAAAAGACAACTTAGTGCCAATCATCTTGCCAGATTCTATGCTCATGAGCCCATTGTAGACGCAACTGTTGATGGATTGACGTGACGGGGATCCTGTATAAAGGCACCCTTTCACGCAACCCACGGTGCAACAGACGTCGACGAATGGACTGAGCCCACGTTAGTACATCTACAGCAGAGAACAATGTGGGCCTGGAGAAAGCTGTGGGGTCATTCACTGCCATGCGGAGCAGATGTCCATCGTCGGCGCGCTGACGTCACCGTCCGTGCCCACTGCCAATTTTTCGAGTTGTTGTTCGTTGCTCGTCAGTTCACTGCTTCCAAACTCGCATCACTGCGGAACCTCTGCTGCATAAGAGCTCCTGTTGGGAGAAAAATGAAAATCCTCCTTCTCGAAAGCCGATAATCCTTCCCCGTTCAAACTCCGTTAGTTGTTGGAATTTCCTCCTATTTCGTCATGGAGGAAAAATTAGGTCTCACTAAACGTTTATCTTTAACAAATAACCGTTAACTATTTTCAACGTCCCACTACAGCCCTCTATTTATACGCTTTCAGCATCACACGCCACGCGTGCGCGGTGGCTCTGAAACTGCTATTTTTAGTAACATCCTATAATTGATATTTGCTGCAAAGTTCACTAAATTCTGACGCTTCCTTCATGGTGTTGCATTTTTTACAAACAGCAGTGCATACTTACTAACTATTACAACCCCTCTTTTAATTTCGCTGGGTATTTTATGATATTGTAGAGCCAGCATTATTGTAGTCTCCACCTCTTAATTTAGATGAGAACAGGATTTATACTGCACAAAAAAAAAATTGCCTGCCTCATTTCAAGTCTTTATATCTAATAGTTCCAGAGATCTCATCCTAAGTTAGTTAGTGGGTGAGTAAATCCCTTTTCTCCAATATATGTGTACAGATATATATATATATATATATATATAGCTCTCCGATATTAAATTTTCCTTTTGTGATCGGCACTTTAATCCGGGGCGTTGTTAAATTCTGAACCCCAGTTATCGGTCCTAAATCCGAGATTGCACTTGGATTTTATAAATTTTTATTTTTTTTATAATTTTTTTAATTTTGTTTGAAAATGATGGAACATTATCTTTTATATTCGCCATTGATATTCTGAAGTGTTTTGGTATTTTAGATTCATATATTTCAATTTTAAATTGATAATTGTGATTGTTTTTATATATATTTAAATATCTATATATATATATATACATATATATATACATATATATATACACACTATATATATACATATATATATACATATATATATATACATATATATACATATATATACACATATATATATATATATATATATATATATATATATATATATATATATATATATATATATATATATATATATATGTTTCATTTCAAAATTTTTAAAAAATTCTTTAAATCTAATTCCTGCTTTTCCTCTTGCATAAATTTACTTTCCAAGTGTATATTTGGTTTAAATTTAAAGAGATAGAGCATATGAATAATACGGATAAAAATTTAAAAATTAGCCCAAAGAATAAAAGTATTGAACACCTTAGTTTTCTGAAACTTACGTGAAATATATCTGTGATTTTATACCTTTACTTTTCCAATAGGAATTGTAAGCATATATGCCTAAAAATATTAGTATCATACACTCTTAACCCATTTGCTGCCGATCAAAAGTTACTCAATTCACTACCCAATGCCACCGTCTTTCACATAAGTGTGCGTATGTGGTATATTAGGGAAGGGGGGGTGAAAGGCAGATAGGTAAACAAATTTTTCTCTTAAATAAGTAAATATTTCCCAAATACTGTCATCATTTTTTTGAAATCCAAAGTCTTCGGAATAATTTTAATGAAAACAGCGCAAAGAAAAAAATTGTATTTTGTAAGGACGGGTATATACATACGGACAGATTACGCACCGGTTAAACAAGGCGGATATATAAGCCGGCATTGAAATGGCTTTCCATATATATGATACGGACAAATAATAAAATATCTCTAGGGAAACAAATATATGACTTTCTTTTGTTTAAATCCTCATTTCGTGATTTTATGGTTAGGTCACGTAGAATAATTGAAACATTATTACACCTTCCAAGATAATGCTACGATTTTTATCTTTTTACCGATCCAAATTTCATATGTGATAACAACTCCTTTCTCCATAAACTTAGTATTAAAGTTGTTTTACGATAATAAAAGTGTTCCTTACCAGATTCAATACATTTGGTAAACTCTCCAGCAAAGTGCACCATTAAAAAGATGCGCCCTTCTCCCAAAAGAAAAATATGTTGGTGAAAAAATTTAAGAATTCTAACTCAAAAAACTGTTGATTTAGTTGAAGAATTTTTAAAGAGAGAGAGTGAGAATTCTTGAGTGTGTGTTACAGGAGAAATTTTGACAAAAGGAAATAAAGCCTGTTCACATAAATTCAGTTTAAATTCATTGCACTGTATTTTAAGCGGGGAAAAATTTATTAATCCTTATCGACTTATTTTTATATTTCTACACCAATACCAGAAGAATCATATTTTATAAAGAAATCACAGTATGTTTCTAAAAATCACTTTCTTTAAAAAATTTTCTTACAACTTTGCAATTAAAGTTACGCATAGAATTCTAGATTAAAATACTCCAGTTTTCTGGATTGCTTATTATAATGTACAAGTAGGGCAACTGTATTGTGAATTTTTACACGAGAATGAGTGAGGTACTGGGATTAAGGATTTGAAAAATAAAATATGTTTTTCCTAAATATTCAGAAGATAAAATTTTAAAATTTTTAGAATATTATTCATTTTTAGTTAAATATTTATATTGCTTCTTTAATTGATAATTTTAGAAGTTGTTAACAATTTTAAAAAATGAGGCTCTTGTGATAAATTTATGCATCAATAATACTTAATTTTGCGCTCATCTTTTTTTTAAAATACACTTGTATTCGCGTTCAAGACAACTACAGTTTAAGAAACGTATTTGTGTTAAATTTTAAAAGTAGAATTTCATGTCTTGAATCTTGGAGACTTATCGTCACTGATTTACGCAAGAAGTTTTTATTAATTTTTCATCCCAGTGTTAAATTATTAAATACTTTGTATACATCTTTAATATTTCAAAATTATTTAGAAACATCTAAGGTATCCTACTATATTCAGTGTCATTTGTTAATTTTCAAAGTACCCTTAATTTATTGAACAATTTTAGTTTTAATTTATACAAATAATAATAATAATCACACAAACAATAATTATACATTTATAATTAATCACAAAAGTTTTAAATTTTCTTGAAATTTTAATCCAGGTTTGGAATTTTTCCAGTGTTCTTTTTGAAAGAATATTTCATGATTTTCTAACACATTTGGTGAATCCCAATTTCTAAATACATTTCTGAAGAATGGACTGAAACTTTTCATTATTTTTTGAATCATAGGTTATAGGTAATCGAAGCCCTAAACTAAAAATTTTTGACAATTTTTCAATACTTTTAAATATCAATCCATCTCTAGAATAATTTTCTAAAAACTATTCACTTTCACATTTTCAGTTCATTTGCTGGATTATATGATTAAAAGCATTTGTTGAAAATTTCATCCTAGTAATTTTAATGTTTCTTGAGGTATCACATGTAAAATATCTACAACTTTGCAATAATATTTTTTGAGGAAATACTTAAACTTCATAAAAATGTGTATAGACGAATTTAGTAGTATTTTAAATACATATAATTATTTTCTTATTATCATACCATCAAAATGAAGACAGATTTAGAATATTAATGCTTTTTACTAATATGTTGTAAAGAATTAAAGAGTTATTTCCAATTGTACTAAAATTATCTGTACAGTAAACGCTTTTTTAAATTCTGCATGATAATCTGATTCTCCAGGTTAAAAATTTAAAATTAAATACCCGACTTCATTTTAACCCATATGTGGATTCGAATCTTGCTGCATCTAAGATCCCGTCATGTAGAATCTTTACTTACAGTGGGTTATCACTTGATCATGGTTCAAAATTACAAGGCTGTTTCCAAAAATTCTCATATTGCTAATATGTACAACATTAATAATCAATTAATCAAAAATAATGAATACTTAAGACTTCTTTCATAAAATTCTGACAAAGTAATTCACATCGAGATACTTTCTGCTTAAAATTGCGAAAATATAATGTACTAATGTTAACAGTAGCGGAAGTAAACTTCTAAAATAATTCCATAATGAAAATTACTTCTAGAGTCAAAAGACTCTTAAGAAAAAGCGTTTGTGAAGCCATTCGAATTAAAGTTCGCCTCATTAACTTGAAGATTTTGCAATCGTCTGCATGTTTACGTGCGGAAAACAAGAGGAAGAAAAATATCTTCTGAATAGAACATTTTAACAACTTAAATCCAATGAAATACATTACTCAATCGTGTAAAGGGAAGGAATTGGAATATTCGAGTGCTATTTTTGAAAGTTTCTTTTAAGAGAAGAGATGGCAGGAGGTAATTAATTACCCACTGTATTTCTTTTTGAAAAGTAATCTACTTTATTCCGCTAAAGTCATTTCTAGACTTTTCAGGAAAATTTATTGTTCCGACTTTACTCAGAGACCAGTTTTCTGTAATTAGTTGGAGAGTTTTTCAAGGGAGAGAGAGATTTATTTGTTTCTATGACAAAATAACCGGAAATCTTTTCCTATAAAATCTGTTATATCTATTTGATTATATAATAACGAGACGTAGTTATACTTTTCTAAAAAGAGAAAACATTCGTGTCATCATTTTTTTTAAAAACATTGTATTTACTTGTTCTTGATGCTAGTAGTCTGTAAAGCAACGTTTCTCAAACCTAGGGAGGCGTGATACCCTACATGAGGGACACGAGTAAATGGAAAAGTCGAAAATAGAAGATTATTTAAAAAATTATTAATTTACTGAAAAGAAATAAAATACATTCTGACACATTTACAGCGATAAAATATGTACTGATAAATTTATTAATATTGTACAATGTATTTGATGATTAATTTATCAATATTAAGTTAAGAACAAGTTTAATAATTACTAGTGACTTCCATACGCTTGTCATGTAGAAAAGTATACACAAAATTTAATACTTATTCTGATAATTTGTATGAAGCACTACTGTAAGGATCTCAATAATACTATTTATCTGCTCGAAAGACAATATTTTAAGCAACTGTTGATAAAAAAAGAATAAATTCAAATTCGTATTTTATATGTTATTCATAAAGTGAATCTATAGTAGGAATATTTAGATGGTAGGAGCCTCAAAAGCACGAAAGAATGTTGCAAGGCGACACAAAAATATTGAGCTTCCATTAAAAATGCCTTTAAGCTTCATAATGCTTATATATTTCTTTTTTCAAAATATGACCTTTATAGTGTAAGCATGCTAATTACGTAAAAATTTCCCATGCTTTAAGAACAATTAAAGAACATATTTTGTCTGATAAATGAATGTTATTTTACGGAAAAAGGGAATAAAAAATATATTAGGAAAGTGTTGTAACTATATATAGCTGAAAAAAGCAACCTCTTTGCCTAAGGGCCAAAGCCGTAAATAAAACCTTAGAAATAACCTTACATTATTTTCAAAATTACGTATTTATTGTATTGCTAGATATAAAAAGATGGATTTGATGTCTAATTGAATATTGATACGAAATATTGAATTAGTAATCGTTGTTGCAGAATTAGAGAGATGTATATGTACTTTTTAAATATTATGGGGGCAAATTGTCTTATGTAGGGCGTAAATTTTTTAAACAATCGCCTAGCATCATTTTCAATAATTAATTTGTTTTATAACATAATGTAATATGTTGCTTTAAAATTTATTAACAATAAACATTATTTTTAATTACTATAGCTAATAGATGTCTTAATGGAATACAAAAATATATGAAATCAAATTTAATCAAAAGAGAAACAAAGGTTCTGGTGCATAAAAGTCTATTAAGATCAACATTAACTTATGCATGTGAAACTTGGTTCATGTCTTGAACAGATGAGAACATGTTAAGTATCTACGAAAGGAAGACTTTAAGATTCATTTTTGAAGGAATTCAGGAAAATAGAACATGGCGAAGAATATCAAACTTGGAGCTCTATCAATCATATAAAGAATCTGACATTGTTAACTTCATCAAAATACAATGAATTAAATGGGCAGTTCACATTGTCAGAATGAACGAATACCGCACCACACTAAAGAAGTCTTCAATACCCAACCAATTGGCACACGAAGAAAGGGCAGACTAAATCTTAAATAGAGTGATGGCCTAGAAAAATCTCCTAGCTTTGAGAACTAAGAATTGGTGAACACTAGTAGGAGGAAGACTGGCCTGGAAAAGGCTTCTTGAGAAGGTCAAGGCCCACCGGGGTCTGTCGAACGACAGAGGAAGGAAGGAAACATTAATTACAACGAAGTTCGTTAAATTTTCAAAATTCTTATAAGCGATAAGAAAAAAAAATATTCATTTCCTTTTAAATTTGGTTTTAACCATTCCACGTCATATCAAGATTAAAAAATCATGTCAAAAAAGAATTGATTTTTCCGTACTGCTATTTCCAGATATCTTATTATATTGAATGATTTGTAATGTAATAAAAAACAAAAATAAGAATATTATTTTTAAAAATATTGCAAATTCTTCTCTTTGATTTCACGGAAAAAGATTGAGCATTGAAATTGTTCTGTTTGTAAGAAACATTATATATAAATAGAGACTTAATTATTCCAATATCGATAGTATGTATTTATTATGTATTATATCGTAAAATCTTCCGTTGATAACTCAAATATATACAATGATATTTATATTCTATTATGAAAAACAATCACTACAAAGAGCCTTTTTAAGGGGTAAATGATAAATAGTAATAATAATTGATAAGGATAATAATTTTTTGTCCAACTTGTGACTGCAATTATTAGTACGGCTAGATAAGATGAGATTAATGAAAAAATAATTGTACAATCGTGAAATATAATATTTTGTGTTATAGTACCAAATGGTGTGATGGAAGATGTCAATTTTTCACAATTTTAAAAATATGCTGCTCATTACTTAACCAAGTAATATGGATTTTTTAAATCTTTTCCAGAATTAATATGAGTTCCCCTACTTTCATCTCATATCCTCTTGACAGTGAGTTTCAGGATATCCTGTATATTTTTTATAAGTTATTCAGTTTGTTTAAATGGAAAAAAAATGTGGATTTGATTGAAATTAAAGATAATAAAGAATTCTTTGAAAAATAATTGTGTGTATATTTAAGGTTGTAGATTCCGTGTTTAACAGAAGTTTACATTCCCAAATAACTTATTTTACGTATTTGTTACAAAAGGCAAAGTGAAATCCCTTTGAAGCAAAAAAAAAAAGATGTAACAACAACAAAAATATACTGGCATTTTTTATCATTGTAAATACTTACAAAAAAATTTTGTAAAAGATATACGAAAACAAATTTTACGATTAATTTTTTTGCAGATGTAAATTTTTGTAAATGATAAAAATTCGATAAATTAGTAGCATTCATAATTATAGACAGCATCCAAGGTATTTCATTTGCATATAATTGTCAAACTATATTAACTGGGTAATAAAGATGCGTTAAACATGTCAACCTATAGTTAAGGTGTAGTAATATTTATTTTTAAAATAAATTAACTTATTCTATAACCCATTGAGAAATTTAAACATTTTGCAAGCTATAATATTTGTTATTTACTCATGTTTATCATACATTTTTAAGAGGTATTTTTTTAATTGTATATTTTATATGTATCCCCTGTGAAATCCCTTTCAAATATACTTCACCTTATTAAAACAGTTATTAAATCTTAAATTAAAAAATAATCTTTCAGATGCGAAAAACAATTGAACTGAGAAAATAAAAAAATGTGTAACAAAAATGCTTAGAATTAGAGATATATTCTTAAAAAAGGAAAAAAATATTACAGATTAATGGATATATACTGTATTTAAAAAAAGAAAGAATGGATATTTTAAGTTAATGAATGAAAAGTTGCTCATTTTCGATGAAAAATTCTAGTTTGTGTATTAGAGCATTTTTTTCAGCGGTTAATCTAGAACGTAATTAGAAAATGTTAGCCTCTTTCATTATAATTTTCCTTGGCTCATTTTTGAAGAAAAATACCTTGATTGCTTATTATTGCATTTATTTTCTCTGGGGGAACCTAGAATGCAATTAAGGGATTTTAGCTTCTTTCATTGCAAATTTTAATTCAGTTTCATTTCTCTTTTCGTTTACGAGATATAGTTTTTTCAAAGTTTGCTTTTTTGGTTAAAGAGAAATAAAAAACATAAAATTTTATGAAGAGAAGTTAAATGACTTTTCCAAGTGCGCGCGTAAATAAATTATACAATTTCTCTCATGCATGCACACAATTTCACATATTGATTTCAGTTAGTATCAGACGGAAAAACACAAAACTAAAACCGAAGTGAGTGAACGTTAAAAAAATGGAGTTCCATTCAAAATTAGAGTATTATTCTAAAAATATTACCAAAGTATATATATATATATATATATATATATATATATATATACAGAAATTTGAAGCATTCAATATGATTTTTGAGATTAAACATGCTGAATCGTAAGACATCAAATATTATTTTCATTAATTCTCTTTGACTTTAAATGAATTGAGCAAGTATTATTATTTTGTCTCTAGATAAAAATGTAGATAAATAAATTGTATATATACATGTGTGCTTTGTTTTTTCAGATGCAGTAATATCCTTGAGGGGAAAGGAGTTTTACAGAGGAAATTCGCTTTCTAGCTTGAAATTGAAGAATACGCTTATGACAACTTTGGAAGATGCAACCAGGGTTTCCAGATTAATTACTTTATCACCTTTGGTGATACAATTAGCGAAAAATCATATCGTTGAGGAACCATCAAGAAGTATCTGAAATTAATCCTTCTAGAAATTTTCATGAGGCATTATAAGGGACCTTTCAGACAAAAGTCAAGTCAGTCATCGGTATATTCTTCGGTGTTGACTGCGTCAAGAAAGAATTTATGCTTCTGAGTCCCTGGGAAACTGATCTAGGGAGTCGTTTCTAGAGTTCTGTATAGCTCAGTGCTTAACAAACTTTCAGTACTGGCGACCCAATTTTTAATCATAATATTTATTGCGCCCCCCTTTACTATAATAATGTATTGAATGCAATACTAATGCACTTTGACTCTAAAACTACAATACGATCTTAATTATAAACCGTACATCTTCAAAAGAAAAGTGTTACAGTTTGTAAATATGTTACTTTTAAGTAATATATATTTTAAGAAAATTACTTAAAATATATATTACTTATTTATTTTTCTTTCTCTAATTTCTAACAAATCGCAAAATGATATATTTAATTAAAGATTTATTCCCTTCGTCATCCATTTCTCAAAGTACAAATATCATTAGAAAAATAGTCTCGTCTATGTTGCTCTCTATTATATTCATCCAATCTGGCAAAAATTCTGGTGAACGTTTGCGTGAGTCTGGGCAACCTATCGGACGTCTGCGCAAAACATGTAAAAAAGCTGTATCTGGTACAATTCCATTCAGTTTTAGTCGAGTCGATACTACTATAGCTACCGAATCTGTCTTGAATGTACATTTTATAATTTACGCGTTGGTTGTAAATCAGGGTATTAAGTATTTACGGCAGTAGATTAAAACAAAATCATAGATATATTTTTAAGTCCTAGAGAACATTCAATGATAATAAAGTATCAACAAGTACACAGAAGAGCATGGTTCCGAAAATTAAATCAAGGGTATATTCTAAAGAATACTTATAAATTTTGGATTTACTATTACTATTACTGAAAAAAACCCTGGGTAAAACTTACATGTGTACTTACTATGTGTTAAAACTTACAAATCTGAAGAAAACATGCGGAAGTTGTTTTTAAAAACATAGAAAATCATTTAGTCATGTTGGCATGGAATTTTAAAAAGTATTTTCTTGCTGAGGACAACTTGATAGCAAGTTTTGAGTGGGTTAGGGATTCATTTCACAATACTTCAGAAGGGCTCTCAACTGCCGAAGAAGAAATCTTCATAGATTTGACATCCATTGAAAAATTAAAAGGCAATTGTGTAATAAATCGCTGTTTCAATTTTGGGTAGAGGTGGATGATGAATTTTCTGCACTGAAAACAAAAGCATTTCGTATACTATTACCATTTTCAACATCCTACCTTTGTGAAACCGGATTTTCTGCTGTGGTAGTTTTGAAGACAAAATATAGATCTCAGCTAAATATAGAAAAAGAACTCAGAGTTTCAATTTCTAATATTAAGCCTTCGTTTGAAAAACTTTGCTCTGCAAGACAAGCCCATGGAAGTCACTAATAATTATTAAACTTGTTCTTATACTGGCTGAAGTACCCACTCTTCAAACGAGTTTATTTTTTTAAAAAAATAATACATTATTCTGGATATAATAGCTTAATTGTAAGGTGAGTAAAACCAAGTGCATGAAATGTATACAAAAATGTAAAATGATTTTTTGAAATGAATGCTCATATTATAAATAGTTTTGAACGAACTGTAATTTTAAGCCTTACAGAATTGGCATTTAGAATTAAAAATAATGAAAAAGAATGTAAAATTCCAACAAATAATAATTGTGTTATTTTTAATATTTAAAGCGAGAAAGCTTCAAAATGTTTTAGCCCGGGATCAAGTGTGCACTCGATACTAAGTTTAATGTTCCCATGGAGTGACTCACCCCAATCGTTTTTTTAATAATTATTTTTACTATATACAATAAAAATCACAATTTCAGTGAATAATTTAACTAAGAGAAAATATACTTACTTATTTCAAGGACTTTTCAATTTGCCTTCGAAAATTTGAGAAGAATTACAATACGATTAAACTAAATTGTTTCAAATATGTGTGCCTTAAAAAAAGAACACAAATCACATACACTTTTCCCTAACATTCCATTCAGTGTATTCAATATAAAAGTATGGATATTAATTCTAAAAAAGAATTGTGTTCAACATTTTTCATTATGCATTATATGTTTCAGAATACTCATAAAAATAAAACTTTTCCCAAATGATTCTTTAAAGTGCTCAATATCTTATCCATATATCATAAAACACTTTCACATGGAAAAATGCAAAACAGAAATATAATATATATATATATATATATATATATATATATATATATATATATATATATATATATATATATATATATATATGTATATATATATATATATATATATGTATATATATATATATATATATATATATATATATATATATATATATATATATATATACAACTTCTCTAAAAAAAGGGGACGGAGATAACCATACCAGTAAGTTCGAAGATCAGATAAAGTAATATTTTAGGTTAAAAGAAACATAATAAAAAAATCTCTCATCGTGGGATTACAGCAAAGCAAACAAAATATTTTTTTAATTTGGATATAGGATCAAAGATAACTAATGAGCATTTAAAGTAGAATCATTTATTTTTGGTGACGTAATTTTGCCAGTGATATATATAAATCATATCAGTGTAATTCTGTATTTTTTTATTACGTCAGAAAGTATTTTGTTATATATATATATATTTTGTTATATATATATATATATATATATATATATATATGCTAAACTCCAGTAAATTATTTTTTAACCTTTTATTTTCGATAGGCTCGCGCCCCCTATTTGGGTTATCGCCCCCCCGTTGGGCGCACCACAGTTTGAGAAACACTGGAGTAAATATATAATAAAATTAGGGGGAAGTTAAAGAATGCTAGTATTTCAAATTGCGTGTGTCTCTCGGTCCTCTTATTCCGGTAGTCCCGTTCGATATTGAGTTTAATATTGGATAAGTATCATATTTCGTGATTTAATTTAATAGTATAGGTCAATCACATTGACGTAGACATTTTGATAAATCTTTGTAATTAGATGGTGGATAATTGATTCAAGTGAATAAATATAACTTGTTATTGTAAAAATGTCGTCTGGTCGTTCTTTGCCTCAATTCAATCTAGGTATCCAGGGTGGAATCAAGGGGGATTCCCACAAGTATACTATTTTTCTCTAGTTTGGAATAATATCTGGAATAAATGATTTCAAAATATAAGCGCATTGTGCTCGTAATTTTCAGGTTTTCTCCTAAAAAAGGGGGTGCCCGTTATACGGCAAATATACCTAAAAATTAAGTATTGCAGCTTGAAAGTATAGGTGCGCGTTATATGCCGGATTTTACGGAAATTACTTTTTATTTAAAATTGATAATTGATGATTTAGTCTTTTAGACATTTGAATTGGAGTGGGTTTGAATAAAGGTCGAATAGCTTAGAACAGAACTTCGGTTATTTGCAACATTACATTTCCAAAACTTTCTAAAAATAAGAGATTCAATTTATAATTAAGTATTAGTTATCTCTTCTATCTCGCTTTTGCTCCAATACTTAATTATAGGTGCACTTCCTTGCCTGGGTTGCTGAGACTTGTTGAAAAGTTAATAAATTATATTTGTTTTGATTATGCCTGACCTTCATTCTAACTCTCGAACGCTGATGTATGGGAGAGGAAATCCATCATAATATATTTATAAAGTTTTGTAAAAATTATGTTTACAATTTTTAATTCAATTATATTTAGAAGGAGCGTTTTTCAAAATTTTCAACTCTTTTAACTATAAAAACAAAAAAAAATTAAAAATATTTAAGCACAATTAGGATTTCTCTACCGATTTTCTTCTTTAAAAAGTCAGAGATAGCGATATTTCTCAATATTCTAAAAATCATATTTCCTCTTTTTTATAAGGCAACTATCTTATAAAGTACTTAACACAACCATATTATAAATAAACGTCTTACATAGTTTAATTTTTCTAAAAAGAAACTGATATCTCCAAGAGATATTTGATCCCTTTCGCAATAATAGAATTAGGTTAAACAATTGAAAAGCGCAATTGTTTCCGTAGAACTAACTATACAACAATAGAATAACGTTTCTATAACTGTATTAGAAAATAAAATAATCTCTGTTGTAAACCAATAATGGCCCAAAAATAAGCAACAAAGGCATTATCTATTATTAATTTATTCATTGTGAGTTTGTGTCTTGCGAATTGAAGTATTAAAAACATTCTGAGAGAAAAATCTTAGAAACTATTGTTAAGAATGACCTTTTCAATCACTTTTGCGTGTTTGGCTATTTTTCTGCCTTGTTTTTCCATGATTGAGCAGTTCTTTACCGGCAACTGCTTTTACACTGTCTCAATCGTTCTCAATATCATGTTAAGAGAACTGTACATACAGACAGCTGATGATGAATTGAAGAAAAGCAAAAAACCTGGAATAATTTGCACATGCAATCTGCAGCAATTTGAACTGATTTGTTACGAGTCAATTGACATTCTTCAGGCACCCCGACTCGTTAACAACCCATTTTCCTACGCTTATACCAACAATCCTTTCTGCGGGAAGGATTTTCGTCTTACGAATCAGGATGAAACACTTCCATAAACCATTTCTCTCATCTGCAAGTCTTTAAAATCCATAGAGATCAAAATAAAAACAGTCAAACCTTTCAGAAAAATTTCCACAAGACAATAAAACTTAACAGAAACTGCAACCAAAACCTTTGCAAGAGGCACCAAATGAAACTTCTACCGTCATTGCAATAGAATTGCCTTAATGGAAAATCTGAACTGTGGATCAAAGTGACTCACTTAAAAGCCTTTGTTATTATGTGATGGTAAATGCCTCAAGGATGGCTTTCCCATTTATGTGACTTTATACGCCTCAAAGAAGGCTTTCCCATTTATGTGACTTTATACGCCTCAAAGCAGGCTTTCCCAATTATGTGATTCTATACGCCTCAAAGAAGGCTTTCCCATTTATGTGACTTTATACGCCTCAAAGCAGGCTTTCCCAATTATGTGATTCTATACTCCTCAAAGAAGGCTTTCCCATTTATGTGACTTTATACGCCTCAAAGCAGGCTTTCCCAATTATGTGATTCTATACGCCTCAAAGAAGGCTTTCCCATTTATGTGACTTTATACGCCTCAAAGCAGGTTTTCCCAATTATGTGATTCTATACGCCTCAAAGAAGGCTTTCCCATTAATGTGACTTTATACGCCTCAAAGCAGGCTTTCCCAATTATGTGATTCTATACGCCTCAAAGAAGGCTTTCCCATTTATGTGACTTTATACGCCTCAAAGCAGGTTTTCCCAATTATGTGATTCTATACTCCTCAAAGAAGGCTTTCCCATTTATGTGACTTAATACGCCTCAAAGTAGGCTTTCCCATTTATGTGACTTTATATGCCTCAAAGCAGGCTTTCCCAATTATGTGACTCTATACGCCTCAAAGCAGGCTTTCCCAATTATGTGACTCTATACGCCTCAAAGCAGGCTTTCCCAATTATGTGACTCTATACGCCTCAAAGCAGGCCTTCCCAATTCTGTGACTAATGCGCTTAAAAAAGGCCTTATGCATTGTAATGATAATGATGTTTTCAAGAGGTTCTAATCAGTTCGAGTACGAATGGCTGTTGACAGCTCTTTTGACCTTGAATAATGGGCATCGTAAGGAAATGAAAGAAAGAGACTACGACATGGTTGATGATATGGAGGATGTGGTTGAGAAATCTTATTAAGAAACTGACGGAGATGGCGAATGACTTGAATGTTGAGAAGCTCCTATTAAAGCGGTTTTTTTCAGTAAAATCTATTCCAATAGTATTTCGGGTATTTTATTCAATACTGTATACCAACATAATGGTGAAAATTCACAATAGTACGCTTTTTATATTTACAAAAATAAAACGTTTAGGCTTTCAATTTTATGTGTCATTCTTTTTTAGAATATTTATTTGATTTCTTAGAATTATAAGTTCAAACAGTATTATACACACATTCATCAATTTTCTCTTGCACTATTGTGTGTACATTTTCAGCTGAAAAGGATGGATTTAGGGTCCTATACAGAAAACTTAACCTTACTTTGCTGCCGTAAGTCGATGACAGCTTTAGACTTCCATTTGAGTCAATTGACTTATATATATATATATATATATATATATATATATATATATATATATATATATATATATATATAAAAGAAATATGTATTATTTATCAAAAACAAGAAATAATAGATAAAGAACATAACAAGAAATAGCATAATAAAAATATAAAAGCTGAACATGAAGAACAAAATTATAGAGAAATAAAAGAACTACAAAAAAGTAGAACCTAGCGAGTCAGAGAACAAGTTCGGACTTAGGACCGATTAAGTGGGGTTAAACTAGTTTAAAGGCGCCAACCTTCCCCCTTTCCAACTCGGTAGGAAAACCAAATAAAAAAAAACAAACAAAACTTCAGAGTATGAATAACTCAGAGAGCATGATAAAATCAATCACTACTATTATGTAACAAACTCTCCCAAAACTCTTAATGCAGAAAAAAATCACAAAATCACAAAATAATTATGTAAGAAAAGTAGAAAAATGCTAAAACAATTACATAAGAAAAGTATCATTCAAAAATTAATTTAACAAAATTTCTTTACTCACAAAGCTTTTACGAAGAGAAACAAGCGTCTTGCCATTAATGAAAGTCAATTATTCACTAAGTTAAAAAATTCGAAAATACATAACCACATCATTTGAGCTGACTTTTATACCAGCCAGAAAAGACAAGTATAAAATGACGACAATCAAATATGGTAAAATTTGAATTGGTTGATTGTCAAAAATGTAAATTTGATAGGTTATAATTTGGTTGGTTGTCAACAATGTGTAAGATGTTCAAGATGTGTGTGGAAAACATGTAAACTGTGATATGAGTGGTATGATATAATCTTCACAGCAAGACCACTAACATGCTGACTTTGAAAACCTATTGTTGTGTGGTGGATTTGGAATTCGAAGTAGCAAGCCGGTTAATGTATTTGTGATGAATATAAGATCTCCAGAAATTAAAAGGGTATTCATGATCTAAACAACATTGAAAATTTTTTTTTATATTATTGTATTTATCTATTTTGTGGGTAGTTAAGTTATCATTTCTTAATAAAAAATTCAAAATGATATTTCTGTAAATTGATATATGTAAATTACTGTTCCATACGGGAATTTTAATTATATGGAACTTAAACGAATCTCTTTCGTCAAAAATGTTACTGACTACAATATTGTTAATAAGATGCAAGTCTAAATCCAAGAATTCCACCCTATTAGAGTTGAAGTTAGTTTTAAGGAGCTTGAGATAATCAGGGTAGAATGTAATATTTGGTTTGTATTCACTATTTTTACCAAAAATTATTATATCATCTATATAAAGATAAATTAAGTAAGAATAATTTACAACATGATCTATTTCAAAAAAATGTAAATATAGGTTCGCTAAACAATTACTAGCTGGACCACCCTGAGGTAATCCTTTGATCTGTTTATAAAGATTCTGATCAAATGTAATGAAATTTTCTTTTAATACGAGGTTAAAAAGAATATCAATTTTTTCTTTTTTCATTGAAGTATATAATTCATATTTATCATAAATTAACTGTAGAACCTTAATCATATCGTCATTATCTATAGAATTAAAAAGGTCCTCGAAATCAAAACCATGCATAGAAAAAATCATCATATCCTTCGTAACTCTAGCAATCTCTAAGCTATTTTTAATAATTGCCGTGTTTTGTAAATTATCAATTAGATTTTGAAGAAGAGATTGTAAGATCTTCCCAGACTTCGTGATATCTGTATTGTATCCATTAGTGATACTACGGAATTTTATAGGGCTTTTATGAAATTTTGGTGTTAAAAAAATACCTGGATATTTAATATTATTTAGATGTGAATATTCAGTCTTTTGTTAAAAGCTAAAAGACGATTATCATCTTCTCTATTATTGTGAATAGATTTTTGAAATGAATTATTATTTAAAATGTGGTTACTTAATATTTTACTGTAAAAATATTTACAAATTATGGCATAACTAGCAGAGACCTTATCAACATATGTAATCACGAAGTCATTTTGGATATTTACTATTGATGATTTAAGATCTTTATACATAATTTCATTTTCAACAGTAAAATCTAATTCCTGAATTTCTGTTGTTACATAAGATATAAATTGATTGAATGCTTCAATCGGCATTCCGTATTTAATTGCCATTTTAAGGTAGAAATTATCTAAATCTTTTATGATTTGTTTCATAACGTTAGATTTATTTTTTGTGATCATCAGTCTAAAACCGGTACCTTTTTCCATAAAATTTCTTAACAAATCATCTTTCACGATGCTAAGGTCTCTTGTGACAACGTGCGGATGATAATCATCAATATAGTCTCGATATAGATTGCATCTACATGATTCTGAACTTAGAAGCTCCGAGATTTGATTATAATTAAATATAAATCTACCTAATTTCTTGTTGTATTTGAAAGCCTTTTTAATAATAATATTTTTAATAGGAAAAAAGGATTGATATTTTTGAAATATACTTGAAAAATTAATTTTGTTAAAGGATTTATTCATAAATAATAATGTACAATATTCTGTAGAGTAATTTTCACTTGCATCTAATTTAATATTCATTTTTTGTACTAAATAGTTATTAAGGTCTCGAATCATATGCATACCATGAGAATCACGAAATTTATATCTGCTTAAAATATCTGTCATAATTTTAATTTCAGTTTTATTCAAGCCAAACATAAACGATTTAATTAAGCCTGTGTAGTTATCCTCAAATTTAACATCTAATTCTAACATAGAATTCTTAAGGGTTGACATGTCTCTAATAACTCTTTTTCTGCGTTTAGCTTTTGAAATTCTCGCTAAACGAATATTATTACTATTATCAATAAATTTATTAAAATTCGGAATATATAATGAATTCTCGGATTTTTGTTTAGAAGCTAATAAGACACTTTCACCTTTCCATATAACATTCAAACCATAAGGATAATATGATCTAAATGAATCTATAAAAAAGTTTTCGAACCATAATCTTTGTTTAATATTTGGCACTATTCTAAGAATATGTACAGTTATGTTATTGAATCCATGTTTATGAAAGTGTCCTATCTCAATCTTAGCCTGGTTATTGTTGCAATCAAATTTCCTTGTATCAGACCTATGCTGATTCAATCTAATATTGAATCAGCATAGGTAAGCATATATATATATATATATATATATATATATATATATATATATTTATATATATAATATATATTATAATTATATATTATATATTATATAATATATAATATGCTGATTATATATATATATATATATAATCAGCATATATATATATATATATAGTCAGACCTCTATTTAACCTTTAGATCTCGGCTGATTCTAAGTCAAAATATCCCTTGCACTCGGCGGTTTTAGAATTTAGGAAAAATTTTGTTTCCCTCACTGGGAACATAGTGAACCACATGTGGTATTATTAAGTTTTTCTCTTTACAAAAGGAAGATAGTAATTGTTGCTGTAATTTTTAGTCAGTATTCATTCCCGAGTAACAAAGATTCCAATACATGGCAACATATCATATTAACATAATTTTTCTGAATTCATGGTTCCCCTTTTTAGTTGAAAGACCTGTAAACTTTCAAATGCATAGTTTTACTTTACGAATATTGTGATTTTTTAAATATACGTACATGTATATTTTGCAGTTAATTCTAAAGTTAAAAAATGTTTTCTTGAATTTGATGTACAGTACTTCAGAAGTACTTAGAAAGTAGAATTTATATATGTGATCAGTATGTTTATATATATATATATATATATATATATATATATATATATATATATCATACAAGAAATCGTGTTTTCTACGCAGATTGCTAAAAATCTTATTCTGAAATAATATTTTATTGCATCTATTGCTTAAATGTGACACAGATGAGTTAAGGATGCGTAGCGATATATGCTATTATCCTTTAGGTATAAGAAAAATACCATGAAAGTATTAAAAAGGCATTATATAATACATATGTGTTTTAAAGTGTTTAGAATTTTTTTTAAAAATTATTCCTAATTTGGTGACATGATTCATGTTCCTGTGAGTATAATAAATAAACTTTTAGTTTTAATAGTAAAAGGTTTATTATAACTTAATTCATGCAATGCGTAAATTAATATTTTCAAACAAAACAAATAACAAAAGAAAATGATAACTATAAATAGATATTACAATATTTATTAAAATATTAAATTATTTAAAGTATGTTCGCTATTAAAATTTTTTCTAGAATTAAGTACGTTAAAATATTATTAAATTAATATCTTCAGTAATCTCATGACTACAATCTTTGAGAGCACGATATATTGTTCAGTTATAAACTTGTAATAATTATTTCAACTGCTTTTATATATCCAAATATACATATAAATAGGTGTGTATTCGCAAGGATTAGTGTGCGTACTTTATCTATGCACTTATTATTACAACTTATATAAAGAGTGTTTTTTTTTCAGGTAAAGAAGTTTAAGTTGGCATTACTTTCCAAGATTTCGACCGATTTAACAGCTGTCAAGTGATTTATTCTCAGTTTGGTTTGGCAATTCATCAAAACGATCATCAAGCAAGGTGTAGATTCGTCGAATGGGCCCAAAACGAGATTGCCGTTGTTCCCGATTTTCATAAGCGAATTTTGTTTAGCGATGAAGCGCACTTCTGGTTGAATGGCTACGTCAACAAACAAAAGTGCCGCATTTGGAGTGAAGCTAATCCACAAGTGTATGTCGAAACACCGTTACATCCAGAAAAACTGACTGTTTGGTGCGCTTTATGGGCTGGTGGAATCCTTCTTCAAAAACGATGAAGGCCGCAATGTTACAGTCAATGGTGATCGGTATAGAGCCATGATTACTAACTTTTTTATTCCTGAATTCAACAATCATGACGTCCAGGAGCTGTGGTTCCAACAAGACGGCGCAACATGTCACACAGATCGTGCCACAATCAATTTATTGAAAGACACGTTTGGTGACCGCCTAATTTCACGTTTTGGACCTATGAATTGGCCTCCAAGATCTTGTGATTTAACACCGCTAGTCTCTTTTCTGTGGGGCTATGTAAAGTCATTGGTCTATGCGGATAAGCTACAAACGCTTGACCATTTGGAAGACAACATTCGCCGTGTTATTGCCGATATACGGCCAGTAATGTTGGAAAAAGACATTGAAAATTGGACATCCAGATTGGACTACATCCGAGACGGCTATGACAGACATATGCCAGAAATCATATTTAAAATGTAATGCCACAAGAGTATCTTTCAAATAAAAAAAATTCATGTCAATCGAATAAAACATCGTTGTTTTATTGCAATTTAAAGTTCTATACCTCTAAAAAATCACCCTTTACTTTAAAAATAGGGAGGCAAAATAATTGATTAACCAAAGGAAAAGTTCGTTATATAGAAAATGCTCTGCGCTATTGAGAGGTTATTTTAGGAAGAAAATCGTGAAACGTTCTTGGTTCCAGGAAAAAATTCGCTACATAGAAATATTCGCAATGTAGAGGTTCGTTGGAAGTTTGACTGTATACATATTAGTTTGTAGATCTTAGTTATCGGCTTAAGAATTTCATTTTTTTCTGTTATTAAACATACAACATCGCATTTGTCGAAAAGTGTTTTTTGCGATTATAACAGTCAAAAAACAGCTCAGATGAAAGTGGATGCAAAAGCAAATGACAGCACTATGACATCACAGGAGACGTCACGACACGCAAAAGCACGGAATGCGCGTGCTGAGGCAACTAAAACAAACAGGATGAACGCATTTGCTTTAAGACAGTGTTTCTCAAACTTTCGATACTGGCGACCCAATTTTCAATCATAATTTTTGCCGCCCCCTCCCCTGTACAACAATAATGTATTTACTGCAATTAAAATGCACTTTGACGCTAAAGCTGCAAAGTGATCTCAATTATAAACTGTATAAGTATTAAATTTTGTACATGTTACTTTTAAGTAATATATATTATTATTATTATTATTATTATTATTTTAAGAAAAATTACTTAAAATATATATATTACTTACTTATTATTATGTTATTTTTCTTTCTCTAATTTTTAAATTGGAACAGATCGCAAAATGATGTATTTAATTAAAGATTTATTTCTTTCAGCATCCATTTCTCAAAGTACAAATGTCATTAGAAAAATAGTCTAGTCTATGTTGTTCTTTATCATATCCATCACATCTGGCATTATAGGGTACGTTTGCGTGAGTCTGGGCAAACATTCGACGATAATAAAGGATCAACAAGTACAGAGACGAGCATGGTTCCAAAAATTAAATCAAGGAAATATTTTCAAAAATATTTAAATTTTGGATTTACCACTACTGAAGTAAACAAAGGGGAAATAACACCCCAGCTCGTTATGTGTTACAACTTACAAATCTGCAGAACAACACGTGAAAGTTGTTTTGAAAACCATGTAGAATCATTCAGCCATGTTGGCAAAGAATTTTAAAAAGTATTTTCTTCATGTGTGCAAATTGGTAGCAATTTACGAGTGGATTGGAGATCTATTTCAAGATACTCCAGAAGAGCTATCAACTTTCGAAGAAGAAATCTTCATAGATTTCATATCCACTTAAAAATTAAAAGGCAATTTTGTAATAAATCGCTCTTTGAATTTGAGGATTTGAGAAAAAATCCAATAAAACAACTAAAATGATTCAAAAGAGCAAAGGTGCAAAAGACGCAAATCAGAGACACGTTTCACTAATATTACAGAAATGTTATTTGCTGGCTAAGCTGTCATATTTTGTTCAAGTTATTGTAGTTTTAATGAGCATTCATGATCGAGTGAGTGAATATTAACATCGCACTGTGTTCAGCTACACGAGGGCTTTTAGAGACGGACCTCGTAATTTTGAACCATGGTTGACGAGGACGATACTTGAGCTGGCCTCTTTTAACTACCACACCATTCCAACAAGAGGACGTTTGAGCTCTTTACAGATTTAACGTGCACCTCTCCCTTTCAAGGCGGGTCTTTAGTGGTACTGGGCTCGAACTCATGACACCTTTGGTGATCAACAAATAGCAAGTGGAACTTTTTCTTTCTTGTGTCTTTTTGACAATGCGAACTGAACCTTGAGGTACACTTATGGCTTCATATTTTAGTTCATGGAGTTCTTTAGGAAGCATTTGAAAAATTTCCTTTCGTTTCATGTTCATCGCGTTTCTCAATCATGAATAATTTGCATTCTTTCAGCAGGTTCTTCTTTTTCGTGATCAGTTTCAACTTCCTTCAATATAAATCACAGAAGACCCCCGCCACCACTCCCAGGTTAAGAGTGTATTAAAAAAATACGGATGTTCTAAAAAGGATTATGACATTTTTCACTATGCTTTATATGTTTGAGAATACTCATAAAAATAAATCTTGGCAAAATAATCCTTCAAATCAATATAAATTATTTTCCAAATATCGTAAAACTCTTTATTATTTACAATTTCCCTCAGCGAAAAACAAACACATAAAAGATGGGACGGAACTAATGTAGAACTAGCCATACCAGTAAGTTTGAAAGTCAATCAAATGACTTTCTACAACTAGTGTACAGTATTTCAATAATAATTACAGTGATGAATTGTTTATCTTCTTAGAATTTTTCTCAGGGTCTGAGTTTCGTTTTTTCTTTTAACGAATAATATTTTATGTCAAAACGTAATTAAAATAATCCATCATTGAAGAAATACAGCAAATTAAACAAAATGTTTTTTTTCTTTAATTTGGTTTTGGGATCAAAGATAGCTATTTGATGACGGAAAAACGCCAGATGATAAACAAAAATTATATCAGTGTTGTTGTGTATTTTATTTACTTTTGAAGAAAGTATTTCGTTTTACTTCTTTCAGGTTATTTCTTTTAAATATTTAAATCTTTTATATGCTCGTGCCTCTTTGTAGGGTCATCGCGCCCCCAGGGGTGGGCGCACCACACCTTGAGAAACACTGGTATAGCTTGTTTATAAAGAAGAAGTTTTCAACTTCTGTAAGTAATCTGCTTTGGCATTTCATTGTGTATATATCTCGATTGGTCTTCGTGTTGTAATTTTTTCGCCCTGTTCTTCAAAAAATCTGTTATTACTCGAATAATTGAAGTCTTCGGCTTCTTTCCATTCACGTAAATTTGCAACAATATCCTTAGTAAGTATTCTTCAAAAGTATTTCAGTTAATAAAATCGTGAATCATGAAAAATTAATCTTAAACTGTGTTTATGTCTTATATTTTAACTAGTAAATTTAGTCTTCATTTAAATAACTTAAAGTGGATGCTGGTAATTGAATTGAATTCATAATTCTTAACATTTTAGAGCTAAATTCTAAATATTTAAATTACTTGTTAAAAGTAAATTATGAAAAAGCTAATTTGAGTACTATGCATTTTTTGTTATATTCTTTGTATACGGTCTACTGTTTTATTTCATTAAACTAATTGTGAGTATAACTATTAACAGAGAAACTTTATAAAATCAGTTATGTTAAAACAATATTTCACATTGAAAACATTGTAAATATGAATTATGTTATTAAAAACAATTAATTGATTTTAATAAAAAATAATTTACTTACTTTATTGAGAATATAATCAAATGTATTCAAATGAATAATCATAACATAATTAGTGAAAATTACAAGTTTCATTTAAATTGTGTAAAAATGCGTCTATTTATGAACTCATGCTTACTTTTAAAACTTGATTAGAAGATTACTTGTAATGATCAATTCCTTTCAGCTAAGCAAAATATTTTTTTCTGTAAATCAAATACTCATAAGACAATATAAGTGTATAATGAAAAAAACAGATATTTAAAAAAAGCTATAAAGTTATTTATATTTTACCTCCATGGATATGACTTGATTATTACAGCTTTAGAATTCGTACAGTATAATAGAAGATGAACTGAGAATAATTAATACATAAACGCCTCGCTCAAAAGCATCATAGATGCTGTTAGGAACTTACCTGGTAATTTATAATACCTCTCTTTAAAATTAGATACCACAAAATCTCTTAACTGCCATGTCGGATATTATCTCGTACACGGCACTATGCTCCAAAATGCTGTACTCCCGGGTATTGTATGGGTAATTTTTTTGGGGGGTAATTTACTATGGATGGCGTAGTTCACTGTAATCAGGAAACATACATTCATCCAATAATCCAAACACTTCAGAAAAAAGTATTATAAAAAGGTATTTTTTTACATTTACTAGAAAGGGTATTCCAGAACTTCTTTTTTGTCTATAAAAATGTAGTTTTAAAACATATTTCATTTTTAGAATTTAGAATCAATGTTGTAGAGGAGCCATTTTATAAATATGATGATATAGCGTCTGAACAAAAAAACTTTTGAATAGATAGACCTAGATCCTGGATAGATAGTAGATAACCTTGCCAGTCTAGTTAAACGACATTTCATATCCCATACCCTTCGTTCTCTAGCGAAACGTCTGCCTACAAGACACTACAAAGTTTATTGTTCAGAAAATAATGCAAATGTAAAAAAAGATAAGGAATGAGACATGATTCTGGTGTAATAATTGGAGAGTTGGTTTGTGCTTGGAAAAGTATTTCCAATTTTATCACATATAAAATTGAATTTTAAACTACTAATAAGTATTCGATTTTAATTACTTTTATTTTTATTTAATTTTTTGACAATAATGCTCCACTAGAAGCAAATTTTACCAATAACACGCTGTTGGCAGCCACTTCAAGCCAATATGCAGTCGCTATAAAGCCTACATTTTTTTATGCAGGAAATTTAAAATATCGGTTTTGAACTACTAAGCATATTTTATTTTGTACAAAACATTTGATTCGTACACTAAAAACATTGACAATTAATGCACTAAAATTCTCAAAATAATTTGACAATTAAAGGGTTAAAGTGAAGCCTTGAAATTTTAGTAGATTAAACGTGCATCAGCCCGCTACACCGGTTATGGCGTTTTTGATAATAACTAGGACGAAATACTGGGAGGTTGCGAATAACTCCTTTGTTAAAGATTAGCTTATGGCTTTACGCTCATTTAATTTAAGGTACTTCGATCTTGCGATATTATCTAGTTACGATAATATCTTAAATAATATTGATAATATCTTATTTAATTATTACTATAATAGTAATAAACACTAGATTGCCGAAGGAAGTTATTTTGACTCCTCTTTAATTTCAATTAGAAAAACAATGGTGTTTATAATGGCACAAATTTCTTGTACCTCTTTAGAGTACATTTTTTTCCGGGTGAAGTAAATTTCTTTTAATGTTAGTATTTACTAATAACTTGTTATAAAACTGTAAATAATATAAAAATATTTTAAAAATTAATTTCGAACAACTTTATGTGCACATTAGTTATTCTTTCACATATGTCATTTTGACTGGTTGTAATATAGGTTTATACTAAGTTTCAGTCG